>PVKE010024477.1:0-23833 GCA_004027555.1 Craseonycteris thonglongyai | reverse complement strand
GGTCCCCAGCGCTGCAAAGTGAGCGCTTAACCCACTGAGCCATCCCGGCTTCCCCCAGGGGAACATTTTAATCAGGAGTTGCTATTGCACCTGATCTTAGCCAAACGGCTGAGAAGGAATGGGCTTGGCATTGCATGTTATAAAACTTGGCTCTTAACTGACCATTGCCCTACAGTGTTCATTTCACTGCTTCCCCCGTTAGTTCTGTCACCCACCCAGGCTGCACGCTCCTTGAGGGCAGGGTACAGGCTTCAGGTTTCTCTTGTCACCCCATCGTGCCCGGGGCAGGACTGAGTACTCTGCATGTGTTCACCAACCACCTAGCAAACCAAGGTAACTTATGCCTAGATACTAGTCCTGGCCCTGACACTGGCAGTCACCTCTGTTTTGGGGCCTCAGTTTCTCCGTCTGTAAAATGAGAGGTTGGACTATGGCTCCCAACCATGGCATCCTGTAAGAGTCACAATGGAGGTTTAGAAACAGTTTCAGTAGTCAGGGGGCCTACCCCAGGGCTTACCCCAGGGCTTCTGCTCCAATAGCGTTGGGTGAGACAAAACATCAGTCTCGGTCCTCTTTTTCTTTTTCTTTTTCTTTTTCTTTTTCTTTTTTTTAAGCATTCCAGGTGATTCCAGTGTGCAGCCAAGCCTGAGAACCACTGGATTAGATCATCCAAATAGTCCCGTGTAACTCCGTGGTTCGGTGAATTGAATTGCACTGAATTGAATGGTATTCTACATGAGGTCATCCCTGAGAGAGGGTTCGGTTTAAAGTTTTCCTGACTCACATGCTGGGGAGGGGCCCCAGGTGGGGGCTGTAGCAACAGCCACTGTCAGAGCTCAAGACGGTCAACACTGGTGCCTGTGGCAGCCCTGGACCTGCTCTTACGTGTGGCTGACTCCCAAGGCCTCTTACATGGTGAATGAAAGGGTTAAAGCCTCCCCCATCACTGCACACGCACCCCCCCCCCAACATATTACGTGCTCTTTAAAGTGTCAAGAAAAGTTCAGGTTTTGTTGGCAGTTTGTGCCAAAATTCTTGCCTGAACATATTGGATTATAAAATATGTGGATATGACAAGCATATCTGACAGATCAGTTTGCCTCATGCTAAGATGATGTTTAAAAGAAAGACATGTTTCTTCACTGTTGTGGTTTAGTTTTTTTGGTTGTTTTGTGTGTTTCCTGAGTGTTTTCATTCTCTCCTCCTTCTTGAAATATGGTCCTGACTTTGAGTTGTGACATCAATTAAAAACTAAGCTAATGAAAAAGCTAAACCCACGGGGGATACATTAAATGCCACTTAGGAAAGTTGGTTCCGGCTCCTTTTCAAAGCCAACTCTTGGACACCAAATCATGCTCAATGACAGACCTTCGTTTTTCTTTGGATATAAAAGTCTTTTTGTCACTCCGCCTCATGTGGGGCTGCATAAATGGGGCATATTCATATTCTCTCTCCCTCCCTCCCTCTCGCACTTGTTGAAACAAGCACAGTAATTGCATTACCAGATTTCCAGGATTAACTTTTGGTTCAAGGAAAAGGGCTCAGTTTGAGCGTGTGTCTGTAATTAGAGGTGGTGGGGTAATTAGCTACACACAGCTAGATTGTGTCTACAAGGGGCCTAGAAGACAGGTCTATGTGTTCTGTTTCATCAAACAACTTAATCAAACAGAGAGCGCCTCACTCACAGGCCTCACAGAACAAATATTTGCTGATTGATTGATTCATCAAACAACTGGTCAATTCAGTTAAACCAGCTTTTTGCTGTCCGGTAAGCCAAGGAAAGAAAAATAATTGACCTAAGTCTTTCACTTTTCAAATGGCTGCTTTGCTGCCTTACAGAAATAACTGCAGCCCGGCACATGGTAAAGGTGCTGAAATCCACTTCTTTCTTTCCCTTTCACGTCTTTCCAAAATAAATAGCATTTAAAATTTAATAGGCTGCAAAATGAAGCTCAGTATGAAAATCTGCGGAAAGCATTCATCACTTTGTCTACCGAAGGCGTGCTTCTCTGAGTGCCTGTCTCCTTGGGGTCAAGGTGCACCCCTGTCACCGAGAAGCGTGGAAGTCAGTGCACCCCTCCAGCAGAGCAGGCCTGACCTGTGGAGGCAGCCTCTCAACTGCCAGGGAAGGTGCAGTCACCTCACTGGGCATTCCGCTGTGGACACGATGCCAGCGTCTAGAAAGGAACCCTCAGACCAGATGCTGGTGGTGTGCCCACCGCACAGAGAAACCTCTGCGTTCCTTGTCACTCACTAGCAGACTGCAAATGACTGGCTCACAACTCTGCTCTACCCTGCTTGGCCCAGCTCAGCCCTGCTCGGTTTGTAGAAGTTCCTGGTGGGGAATGAAATGTTTCAGCACACTTTATTTTCCATTCTGGAGCCATTGACCAAAGGAGATTTGTCTCTGTTGGGCCCAGAAGAAAGAAGTTTGCCCCACAGCAAGGCAAGGCTCCAGCTGTGCACAGAAATGCCTGCCCGGAGGCTCTCAGTGGAGGCAAAGGAATGGCAGGGAGGTGGTTTTCCGTGAAAAGCCATTTAAAGTGACATGAAGCTAAAGGCCAGGAGTCTTAAAAAGGCAAATAGCCTATCACCTGTGAGTAATCCCCTGAGCCTGGGTCACTTTTTTTTTTTTTTTAAATCCATCTCACAAATTGCCGGGTGTTTAACTTGAAATCCATTTGTTAATTTGGTAAACACTGACATGATATTGACAGTATGACTTTAATCCAGGCAGGAAGGAAGTATCAGGTGTCAGGCAACTTCAGGCCCCTCTGTAGTTGTCCTCACCTGAGGGTCAAGGAGAGGGTAGACAGTTCAGACAGCAGGTGGGAGAGCAGCGGATGCAGGAGCTCCTTAACCCTCCCTGGGCCAGAGCCCTCTTGTTTGGGGATCGGGGAGGGATCTGCAGTATAGAGCAGTTTACCATTTAGATAACACCGCTCACATTTCCTGACTAATTAACTCTTCAGGTCTGTCCTGTGAGGCCAGCTGTGATGGTTATTTTGTGTGTGTGTCAACTTGGCTAGACCATGGTGCCAAGATATTTGGTTAAACATTATTCTAGATGTTTCTATGAACGTTTTTTGGGGGTTGGGGGATGAGATTAACATTTAAATCAGTGGACTATGAGTAAAGCAGATTATCCTCCATAACATGGGTGGCCTTCATCATATCAGTTGAAGGCCTTAATAGAACAAACACTGACCACTCTTGAGTAAGAAGTCATTCTGCCAGCAGACTGCCTTTGGACTCAAACTGACTCTTCCCTAGGTCTCCAGGCTGCAGGCCCATCCTGTAGAGTTTAGACATGAAACTACACAGTTGTGTAAGCCAATTTCTAAAAAAACAATCTGTCTAGATATAGTGAGATGATAGATGACAGATAGATGATAGATAGATACATACATACATATATACATAGATACATAGATAGATAGATGATAGATCCTGTTGGTTCTGTGTCTCTG
Source organism: Craseonycteris thonglongyai (assembly GCA_004027555.1). NCBI lineage: Eukaryota > Metazoa > Chordata > Mammalia > Chiroptera > Craseonycteridae > Craseonycteris > Craseonycteris thonglongyai. The sequence goes on along the minus strand of PVKE010024477.1, from coordinate 20,363 downwards.
GAGAATCTGACTACTACACCAGTAGTGTTATCAACCTCATTTTATGAGTGAGAAAACAGCATCAGTAATAATAGGAACCAAAACTAGGCCACTGTAGTGTAAACTGATCACTCAGAAACACTGCATTGGGGCCATGTTCTCATATGACAACTTCACCATTTAGAAACATAAAAGCCCAGGGCTGGAGGGGGGAAAAAAGAAGAAGAGCCAAGGCTTCAGCCCCTGCCATGAGACAAGCATATATATGTCTTAATCATATCACTTCTGTTCTTGAGGATTTCTGGGTATGTAATCCCATCCCTTACCCCATTACCCATCACTTCTCCCTCCATTGCCAATCAGAGTAACTTCTCTCTTCATTTACAAGGTCTGACAATTAAGTTCACAGACTTGCCAACATGCACTTATGTTGACAGCATTGTACAAACAACTCAGTTTTCATAATCTTGGTATATCAGTTTCTCACAGCTATGTTCATGTCTATGTGTGGTAGTGTCTTGCTGAGTGGCATTCATTATTGTTGTGTGTTTTTGTGTGCTGTTGCGAGAATGTCAGCTTGAATTAGAGCAATGAACAAACATTAAATTGCTTGTTAAACTTGGAAAGAGTGGAAATGAAATCAGGAACATGCTAATCCAAGTTTATGGGGATAATGCCATGAAGAAAACAGCAGTGTATAAATGGATTAAACTTTTTTTCTGAGAGAGAAAATATCACTGATGAAGAGAGGTCAGGGTGGCCAATAATGAACAGAATTGATGAAAACATTGCAAACATTCATCAAACTGTGCATCAAAATCATTAGCTGACTGTGAGAAACTTAGCAGAGCAAGTAAACATTGATAGAGATACAGGAAAATCTGAACTGAAAATCTTGGCATGAGAAAGGTGTGTGCAAAAATGGTCCCAAAGAAGCTCACCGATGACCAAAAACCAAAGGAGAGTTGAAGTTTGCCAAGACCTTTGAAGAGGCAAGACGTTATTTTAGGACGTGTTATCACTGATGATGAAAGCATGGGTGTACTAATATGACCGTGAAACAAAGTGTCTAAGTGCACAATGGAAGTCAGCCAATTCTCCACAACAAAAAGTTTCGTCAGTCCAAACCAAGAGTCCAAATGATGTTGCTAATCTTTTTTGTATCAGAGGCATTTTCATTATGAAATTGTACCAACTGGACAAACAGTCAACCAAGTTGACTATTTGGAAGTGCTAAAAAGGCTGTGTGAAAAAGTTAGATGAAAACGACCTGAACTTTACACCAACGGCTCATGGCTCTTGTATCACGACAATGCACCCACTCACATGGCACCATCTGTGAGGGAGTTTTTAGCCAGTAAACAAATGACTGTATTGGAACACCCTCCCTATTCACCTGATCTGGCCCCCAATGACTTTTTCTTTACCCCAAAATAAAGGAAATATTGAAAGACATTTTGATGACAATGAGAACATTAAGGGTATACAATGATGGCTCTGATGGTCGTTCCAAAAAGAGTTCCAAAATTGCTTTGAAGGGTGGACTAGGCCCTGGCATTGGTGCATAGCTTCCCAAGGGGAGTACCTCAAAGGTGACTGTAGTGATATTCAGCAATGAGGTATGTAGCACTTTTTCTAAGATGAGTTTGCAAACTTGTCAGACTTTGTAAGCCCCCCCCACCCCCCCACACACACCCCTTTTGGTGCTATTATCCATGAAGTGGGGGAAATGATGATTGTAAAGTTTCTAGCAGGAGCCCTCTGTGAACTAAAAGACAGTTTTAAGTAGCGCATAGCGCAATGCTCAGAACACAACAGATCAGAGAATAAGCAAATTAAATGGTTGTGTTTCTGGTCTCCTACAAGTACAAGCTGGACTTTATGCAAATATAAGGTATCACCATCATTATCATGCCAGCTTGTCATCTGGGTGAAGGTGAGTGAGCACTCAGTTTCTCAGAACTAAGAAGCAGACCACAAAAGCTTCAGGGTCTGTGCTGTAAAGATTAGTTAAAGTGAGATGATAGGAGATTTAATACCTGAACTTAACTAAATAAATTCCAGATTCCTGGTTCAATCACCTAATCCTCTAAACCTTCCCAGTAAAATAAATTGGCTCCCTTTCTTTTCTTAAGAACTGTTCTGGTTGCAAGAAACAGAAGCCACCTCATGCTAACTTAAACGCACAAGGGCAGGTCTCACGGCACCTGAGGGCAACAGCAGCTGAGCCTAAGAAAGGCACTGAAATCAGAAAATGGAGGGCCATCAGAAACCCAGGGGACACGCTTTCTTCCTCTCCCAGTGACTTCATTCTTGTCTCTCTGCTAACTCAGTCAACAGAGCAGGAAGAAGCCTTGCTCTTGCTAACTGTTTATTTCTACTTTAAATACCATTCTAGCCAAGAGTGGACTCTCTTGGCCCTTGCTCCAGATTTTCGAGTGAGAAGTTCTGAAGTTCTGATTGTCCAGGTTTCAGTCAGGTGCCCATTCCTATCCAATCAGCTGTGGCAGGGGGCAAGGGTCAGCTAGGGGCTTCCACATGGCTGGCAGAGGATCGACAGGCTCTTGTGACTTATGGCTATACGATGGAGACTGGAAGTCACCTCCAAAATCGTCAACCACACCAGTGTTTCTCAAACATGCTCTGCAGTCAAATCACCTGGAAAACTTGGAAAACATACAGACTCCTCAAGCCTACATGAGCTCAGAGGCCTTGGACCAGTAGCCTCCAGCTGCCAGCAGCTGTGTCTGCTTTCTCTAGAAAGTTTTGGGAATAGGAAAAGACAAGCAGTACCTTTAGCAATAGCCTCCTTGTGTCCCATCCCTACTTGCTCCCAAACGATTCTATGTAACCATGTAAAAGACTCAGGGCAGCTGCTCAGTAATGCGTGTGAGGCCAATGTAAAATAAATGAACGGCAGCCGGGAGGGTAGGCCCTCCCATGTATCCCTCCCGGAGCTTCCTAAGCAGCCAGCTGTTGCACCCTCAGCAGGAGTTACAGAAGGCCTGAGAGGCATAACCTCACAGCCTCTGGGACAGCCAGAGTCCTCCAACCAGCGGTTTCCTCAACTGGAAGCAGCCTTGTCGACTTTAGCTGTTCTGTTCTATACGCAGTATGATTTGGGAAAGTGTGGACAGTACAGCACAATCTCATACTTGTCATGTTCATCAAAACCCTTTCCAGTTATCCCGAGACAGTCAGAAGATGGCTTGGCATCCTCTGTCTTGGGGGAGTCACTAAATGACAGTTTTCATGAGCCAGTAGCCTCCTCCCTTCCAGGGAGAGCACCCCCAAGGCTTCCAGATGTGAACTCAGACCCTCATAGTGTGGGGGTGGGTGGAGGGTGATTTCTGCAGTGTCAGGCTGAGGCTGACAGCATCCAACAATATGCGCTCGAAACCCAGAGGCCCCAAGCCTGAAACCAGGACTCCAAAACGCCATTCCTGCCTGGGCATTATGCTCGTTAGTGCAGGATCTCAGACAGAAATTCCAAAGAGATGATACTGGAAACCAAAGGCCTATGTCATATTAATAATGGAGGCAGGAAGGCTCCTTCGGCAGCTGGTAGCAAACATGTATCAAAGAAAGAAGGGGTCCTGGCCCAAGCCCCAAGAACCCAGCCAGGTCATTTCGGATTACAGATAGAAACAATTCAACCTTACTGGGTTTATGAGAGCCCTTGCCTCTGGTTAGCTATCAGGTTTCTGCACTTCCATGCTGATTTCTGAGTCAAGGAATCAGGGATCTCCCCAGATGAGGTGGCCACCCCAGCTTGGCAGGCTGCAGAAATCAAGCTGTCCTTCCTTTTCACTGCGTCCTCGTACCCATCTCATGGTGCAGTGTGAGTGAGAGGCCAACGTCAGGGGACGGAGGGCTTACAAGGCCCAGCGCCAAGAGCATCAGCTCTGCATTCAGACGCTTGGGTTGGAAGCCTGACTCAGCCACTCACCAGCTGGGCAAGTGTGGGAGAGGCAGAACCCACACTTGACAATTTTTAACTTCAGTCTGTGCAAGTACCCCCAGCCCTCACCTTCCCCACCCCGCAATTCCAGTTCCCCAAATTCCTACACCTGCTACTTCCTTTGTTAGTGAGCAAGCTGGCTAAGTGGATGTCAAAAGCAGACGATCACATCTTTAAGTAGGGTAGGTTCAAATGTCAAGGGACAGAACCCCAGCCTTTTCATCTACAAAATGAGAGAATGATATTAACCTCTACCGGGGTTCTGAACCCATCTGGGTTCATTCTCACTCAGGACCAGCAGCTGTGTAACATTGCTTACTTAACTTCTCCTGGCCTCAGTTTCCTCATCCATGAAATGGAATTGGCCTGTGGAGAAAAGTAATGAGATTGACGTATGAATATTTATTCTTTTGCAAACTGCTAATTCTTATCCTTTGTTCACTTTTTTGGGGGGGGACTTAACTCTTATTGATTTGGAAAAGCTCTTTATATATTATAAACTTTAACTCCTTCTTATCAATGCCCCTCCTTTTCCTTAGTTTGCCATTTGTTTATTGCATGTCAAGTTCTTAGCATGGTGACTATGACATTGGCAGAAATTTTATTATTGAGAAATGATTGCTTGCTATGTAGAAAGTTTTAGAACAGAATGAGCCCTCATTATTGTATTATTACCTACAAGGACAAGGCTAATGCAAACAAGAACTCCACCTTCATGGAAAATTAAAACCAATTCAAGTTGGCTGGCAGCAGAGGGTGGTGTGGAGACAGACGACATGTCAGGGGTTACACCAGAGACCTGGGGCTTAAATACTGAGAGCAACCAAGATCTTGAAAATGAAGGGCTCTTCTTAAATGAAACTACACCTGATCTTTACTCACATCTCTCTCTTTCGCATGATGGAGAGAGCAGTAAGGAGGCTCACATGAAAGACGGTCTGAACAGAAAACAGTCCGAGAAGGGTTAGCTGCCTTTGTGTGAACAAGAATCACGGTGAGTTTTCAAGAGGAGCCTCTGAGAACAAAAGCAACAGGGTAACAGGGATGCCTATCTGAAGACTTGCAGGACATAATACCCTCTCACATTCACTCTTTCCTCTGAGCAGCCCTCAGAGGTGCCAGGATAGGTATTTGCAGGCCATTTTGCAGAAGGGGAAACTGATGCTGAGAAGTTTCATGCTTTGTTTCAAAAACATCAGGGAAGCAGGGATGGCTCAGCAGGCTGAGTGCTCACTTTACAATCCTGGGGTTCGAGGATCGAATCCCAGCCCCGGGCCCATGTGGATCCATATGCTGAACTAGAGTGTGCCCCAAGTTCAGTTCTTGCCAGGGTCCATGAGGGAGGCCCCTGGCCCAGTCCAGTTCCTGCCCTGTGCAGCCCAGCACCCACCTGTGGAGTGAAACTATATTGAAAACTAATGACGTACAACTATGGAGACTGCTCTGGGTCCTCCTCGCTTCTCTCTGTCTATCTGTCTCTCTCTGTGTGTTAAAAAAACAATAAAAATAAATCTTATTTAAAAAAACAGCAAATGACAGAACCAGGACCAGGATCTGGGTCTCTTGATTCCTAGTCAAAGTCATTTATTCAACAACTATTTCTTGAGACCCTGCCTTGGGCCTGCTTTGTTCTACCATCCAGGTCCAGAAGCTTTCAGAGTTCCTGAAGCCATTCCATGTTGGCCTAATGCACCCTGGGATTTCCAGGGTCATAGTCTCGGGCTGCGAGGACCCTTGGAAAGGACCCTGGCCAGAGTGACACATCTCAGGGTTTTGCAAATGTTCCTATATCATATGCTAAGAAAACAGACACTGTTCTGTGGGTGACTCTTTGCCAAACAGCTGGGCCGTGGCAGCTCTAATAAAGACCACGCTCTCGGGCCAAGCAGAATCCTCCAGTTTATGTGATAGCCTAAGAGGTTTGTGAGTCTAGGAAATACCTCTGGTTTCACTGCCCCAGTTGAAATCCCTTTTATGTTTAGTTCCCGTGAACTGAGCAAGATGAGCATGCCTGGGTTAGAGCAGGTGGGGAGGAAGATCCTCTTGTCCCTAAACCCAGGTCACTGGCATATCAAAGCAGCTCCCCTTGGGCTCCTTCTTACTTCATGCCTCCAAAAAGCCCCCCACCCCCACCCCAGACACACACCACCGCCACCCCCACTGGAACTGTGCAGGGATCTGGACAGCAGTGCCCAGAGTCAGCTGCCACATGGCTCTCCCAGGCCTCTCGGCCCCTCCTTCACCCTCAGCATCCTCTCCTGCAAGCCCTGCGTGCAGCCCTCTCGGGAAAGTGTAATCAGCCCCGCGGCGGACAGCGCTGTGGTAACTGAGACCTGACACTGGATCGGATGTCCGGAGGGCCCCCACTGTAAACTGCAGGCCACATGATTCAACCTGATCCCTCACTTCATCCTGCACTTTATGTGCTTCGGGGGACACGAGGCTGATGGTGAGAGAGATAAATGCTGGTGATGGGGCTTTGAGATGAGGGATTGCTCTAAAATGGAAAAGTCACTTCAGAGCCAAAGAGGAGCGACCTGCTCAAGACCTTGAGGCAGGGAGGGGAGGAGGCCACCCTGGGGGAGCCCATCCTGACCCCCATTTTCCTCTCTGGGCCCCAGCTGGGAGATTCTGTCCTTCTCTTTGAGCTGCATGCAACCTCAGAACCGTGTCTGGAGGTTCAAGGTTCCTCTTTTCTCATCTGTAACATGGGAACAGCTTTCTGCTGAAAAAGGATTAAGAAGATGTAATACGAGTGTGTACTCATCTTTGGGAGGAAGAATCCGTGAAATGGGCCAGAAGGTTATTTTCCATCCTCATGACAGGGCAACCGCAGAGAAAATGCTTTCGTGTGCTCACCAGCACTGACACTGTTGGGTGGGCACGATGGTGGGCCTGGGGTTTCACTAAAGGGACATGAGGTGGATCTCAACGAAGACAAAGTCCTACAGAGCCACCTCAGAACGAGGTTCCACTTCTCTCCTGTTTTCATAGGGAGGAGATGGAAGAGCCTTCCTGCTCTGACCCAGCACACCAGGATCAAAAGGGGCAAGTTGGCTGGATGCCCCTGTCCCCACCTGCTCACAGCCTCCCAGCTCAGAAGGGGTCAGACCGGAGCCACCCTCCCGGCTCAGGCCCTGTGCTCCATGACCGGAGCCACCCTCCCGGCTCAGGCCCTGTGCTCCATGACCGGAGCCACCCTCCCGGCTCAGGCCCTGTGCTCCATGACCGGAGCCACCCTCCCGGCTCAGGCCCTGTGCTCCATGACCGGAGCCACCCTCCCGGCTCAGGCCCTGTGCTCCATGACCGGAGCCACCCTCCCGGCTCAGGCCCTGTGCGCCATACCCTGGGGTGTCGTTCAGTCATCACACTTGAGTCTGGGCTTTTCATTTGAGCAAGTCTTTCCCAACAGCCGTGGCTGGACAGGCCCGATGGCGGGGCCGTGGTGCAGCAGCGTTTAGACACATCACTAAGCATTTCCAGCTGCCTGGAGGGCCCGATACTATATGAGGTGAGACTCTGTGAGGTTTCACCGCACAGGCGAGGACAGCCAAAGGGCATTCCCTAAACTTTTTTCTACTGTCCTCCATTTGATGAAAGACTTGTGGTTAAACCTTTATCTTCCATAAACATTTAAAATGTGGTTACCTTGATTTCCATGTCTCATTTTCATTTTACTAAAAAAATGGGTTCCTTGCAGTACATCTGATACCGAGGATGTGCTGTAGAAAACAGATGTTGCTCCATGTAATAGACGTCGGTGGGCCTCTGTGAGTCCACCAGGCCTCACACTCACACTCAGACACACGTGCGCACACATGTGTCTCATGAAGGGCCAGGGCAGGGTCGGATCCCCCCAGGGACACTGAGGCCACAAGGCTCGAGTCCCTACAGTCATGAGACCTTTGAGCTAAGAAGCCAGGGCGGTAATGAGACCTGGGACTGCAGTTAGGGGGGTTCTTCGCTTCTGAGCTCTGGGTCGGAACTTTCTCCCACAACGCGTTTCTCTGGGCTTCCCCGTACAGCCTCAGCCTGCGGAGGTGAGAGGCTCCCCTGAGCACTCTGGCCCTCTCTGCCTCCACAGGGAACACAGGGCAGTGCTTTAACTTTCTCAAAGGCACACAAGAAGGATCTGGGATGTGGCCAGGCCAGCCTCGGGCAAAGTTGTCAAGTTGGCCGTTTTTCCATCTTTCTTCTCCGCCTTCCTTATTACAGTCCTGGGCTGGAGGAGGTCCACAGAGGGACCAGGGCCTTAGGGGAAAGCCACAGCTTTTGCTTCCTCTCACCCAGACACACATGCTCTGGCCACTCAGCCCCTCAAATATTGGGATGCTCTGGCTCACTCAAGTTCCCCAGGCAATTTGCTCCCTATCTCCTCTGGAGGGTCCCTGGAAGCAGCTGAGACACTTAAAACTTACTCCCTTCCCAGTGAGATTTGCACTTTCATTGAGATCCTGAAAAATTAAGAGTTATCGAGATCCCAACTGTTGAATGTCTCAGGTACTCACAAGGCTGTCCGGGGGCCAGAGGGGACTCTGCCATGCTGGAGGTGACACCCAGCAAACACACAGCCCTGCAGCAGGACCATATGTCAGAAACCGCCCTGCCTCACGATGGCTGGGCTTTGTCTCAACCTGCCTCCTTCGATCCTGTGACCCCAGGAGAATCACAGCCCCGGTACACACTGCAAGATGCCTGGACTTCCTCTCTCCGAGCTCCTGTAGTTCCTACAAGCTAAAACTGTGAGTCGATGAGTCTGTGAAATTATTTCCCTAAAATTATCTTTATTGCTATCCAACTCAACTCATTCCAAATAGGATTTGTGGAAACTTATAGAAGTGCACTTAAGATAAAGAAAAGAAAAGAAATCATAGCACATGACAAAGAAATGGGGGGGGGGGGGAGGAATGAGATGAATCCTGGTTGCTGCTTAAAACCTTTGCTAAGGGGAACTATGCATTTGGCTGTGGGCTTCCTAGATGCCAGAGTGAAGATAACACTGTCAGATACAAGAGTCACAGTGTCACTAAGGTGAAGAAACAAACCATTATTCAGAAGAATCACAGATATGCCCAGAAGAGAGACTTCAAAGCAATTTCTCATAGCAGTTCTCAAAGAAAATACTGAGGTATATAGAAAACCAGCGCTTTTCATCTTGAAAAACAAAAAACTGGATAACTCTTTATTTTTTGCACACTAAAGATTATCTTTTAAAGGGTAAGAAATTAAATAGACAAAATAATGAGTCTGGCTGAAAGGGAGTTTGGGGACAAGGGCTCTGTGCTCCACGCAGGATGCCAAGCCACCCCACAGCCTCACTCCCCAAACTCTCAGGCAGCCTGGGCACTGCACGAGTCGGTTCCCAAACCTTGCCAGGGATAGGAGTCCCTGGAAAGGCTGGTGAAGTGCATGGAGCCCAAGGCCCCACAGCAAATGACTGCATCCGAGTTGTGGAGGACTGGGGGGGCTGGATATGGACTGTGGCCCCAGCTGATCCTTTGTTCAGGAGAGCTTAGGAAACACTACTGTAAACCAACACTGCAACCATTTGGCTACACAACACAGTAAAACCCCATCAGAATGGCGAGCCCCTTGCTGGGTGCATGGCTTTCGTTGCAGGGTAGGACTCCGGAGGAGACCTTGGCAGCAGAGGGCAGGGTAAGATGGCTTTGAGGAAGCTGGCAGGGCCACGGGTTGCAGCCGACCTGGGCGCGGGGTAGAGAATTTCTCGGCCCCTTCTCTGGGAGCGTCTCCCTTACCTCCACGCCAGCAGCCCCTTCCCATCCTGCGTCTCCCAGATCCCAAGGTGAAACATTCGTGCTCCTCAGAGGCATAGAAATGCCAGTGGTGACAATGCCAGGCATGGCAGGTGACAAGGCTGCCCCTCCTGAGGCAGAAGCCGGAGAAGCACAAATTGCAGGTGGCTGTGGACACCTGCTCCACCCCTCTACTGTAGCCCACGCTCCATGTCTCCCCCAGCTCAGGGCCCCACAGACCTGGCCGTCAACACGTCCCCTCCAGTTTGAAAAGCCCTTTCATGACTCAACCTCGGCCATGGCTTTTGTGTGGAATCAAATCATGGTGCTTCAGAGCCTGGGCTCTGGAGCCAGGTTCGGGTTCAAATCCCAGTGCTCCCATTTATGACTCATGTGCCCTGGGCAAGTTCCTGACCTTCTCAGAGCCCCAGTTTCCTCGTCTATACAATGAGGGTGTCCACTAAGTAGAATACGTTAGGTTGTGCTGCAGTGACAACTACCCCCAAATGTCAGTGGGTTAAAACAACAAAAGTTTGTTTCTTAATCAAGTAAACTTAACAACAGGTCTAGGGACCTCCCAAGGCAGTTGTCTCCCGCACAACCCAGGCTCAATGATCCAGGTTATTTCAACCAAGGGCCACCCCTGTCTGTCACACACACTTCCACGGTTAGAATAGGATTCTGGAGGGCCTCACAGAGACTATGGAATGCTTTGGCCCAGAAGTGACGCACATCACTTTCATTCACCAATCATTGGCCAAAAGTCACACGGCCCTGCCTCCAGCCAGGGTGTGCGGAAGGGTACTCAGTCTGGGGCCTAGAAGAAGAGAACTGGATAGGAAGGATCACAAAACACTGTATGATGCTTCATGGGGTGCTGCTGGGATAAGGAAACAATCCACGTACACCTTCAGCATAGTTTCTGGCACAAACAATGGCTTAGGAAATGTTCAGTAGTATTATCATTATTATGTTGGCCGTCCAAATGCTGGCCTCAGCCTGATGCCTTGCTTTCTCCTCCATTTCGGTTCTGCCCAAGAACCGCCCAAGTAGTGGCCTGTTCTCTGGTTTGCAACTTCTTCTGCCCTCCAGGCTTCGGTTTTTGTAGCTTCTCCTTTCCATCAATCCCATTATTCATCATGAATGTGCAACACCCATGGTAAGAACTCTGGATGCTATGATGGCAAGGAGCTCAGGACAATTTATCACACAGAATATAATCCCCCCCACATGCACATACACAACACACTCATGCCTGTGAAAGAGTGCATGCTCCAGCAGTCATTAATTAATGTTCCATCAGCACTACCATCATCAGCGCCTACAGCTGATTCAAGATCAAGGAGCAAGAGGGGTCCCCAAACTCGGAGGAAAGAGTATTCCTAGTAAACAAATGACAACACTGGGTTTAAAACCTCCGTGTCCACATCTATAAAGTAGGGCTAGTGCTCCTGCCAAGCTCACTGGGCTAAGGGGACCCAGTAAGGGCAGGAAGACTGGTCCCTTGTGAAGTGTCATCCAAATGCAAGGCCTTGTATTCTCTGACAGGTGCCAAGTACTATAAGTGGCTACCTCAGAAAAAACATCTGCAGGGTCCTGTGAAGATCTCAAATGCTTCTCTTCTGTCCCTTGGGGTCTTCCTCTTCAGAGATCTTTGTCCCCCATGAATTCTTATTCACTTGATAACTGATTCACCATCAGCTTGCAAGGCACAATATTTTCCTCCCTGCAGACTTACAGGGGGTGAGGGGAGGATGTCTGATTGTACTGGGGAGTGTATGCAGCTTCCCAGGGCTTTTCCCACTAGAACCCCAAGCTCTGGGGAACAGCTTACTATTGCCTTAATCATAACAAGGCTCACACCACCATTACAGAACTTTAATACCAGCTTTTATGCGGGCATCTGGGGATGTGTGTGCTTATGAGCAATTTGTAATGAAAAAAAGACTGACCTGCAGCAGGCTGGGAGGAGAAGGGCCCAGAGCACCAGGCAGGGCAGGCCCCATCACAGGGGCCGCCCCAGGCTCTGGGGACAGGGCTGCTGCCCTGGGACGCTGCAGGCATATTTGATCTCTTGTTAAGTCCCACATGGCTTCAATTTCCAAGTGCTCTGAAAGAGAATGGAATTAGTCAACAGATCCGTTGTGTCTTTCATAAAGACATGTTCTTAATCAAGAAGGAGATGGAGGAGGAAAGAAAACTTGCATTCATGGAGGCCAACTATGTTCCAGGCCCCTGCCAAGAGCTTTATTTCTATGTGGTATCTCATATGAGCCTCACAGTATTCCACTGAGGTAGGTTTTGTTATTATCTCTTGTGGCAGGTTGCAAAAAAATAAAATTTTTGCACAATTTTTTGCACAAAGAGAAAAGAGGTTTTGTAACCTCATCCCATCAAGAGGTGGAGTCTGTTTCGCCCTCCTTTAAATCTGATACTGACTGTCTTCTTGCTTTGGCCAATGGAGCATTTATAAATACAGTGCAAGCAGGGCCTTCACAACTGTGTGTGCATCAGGGCTTGCCGTCTCTTGCTGCTTTGAACCATTTTACTGCTATGCGAACAAGCACAGACTAGTCTCCTGGATGATGAGAGACCATGCCGAGCAAGATCCTAGCTGCTCCAGCCATCCCAGTGAGGCCACAGGCATAGGAGTGAGGCCATCCTAGACCACGCAGCCTCAGGCGAGGCAGCCCCATGCAAGGCAGCCCAGAGAACCACAAAAAGTATTAAGTGCTTGTTGCAAGCTGCCACATTTTCCACTAAGGTTATGCGTTGCATAACGACATTGTAGTCAATGACGGAGCGCATATACCACGGTGGTCCCATAAGATCATAATGGAGCTGAACATCTCCTATCAGCTAGTTACATCATAACTCAGTAGCACAATGCATTACTCACATGTTCCTGGTGATGCTGGTATAAACAAACCCCCTGCAGTGCCAGTCATGTAACAGTATACCTCATTACATACAGTACATAACACGGGATAATCATTATACACGACTATGGTACTCGTTTATGTATTTACTGCACGATGCCTTCTATCATATTTTAGGAACCTTTCTGCTTATCATGAAAAAGTTCACTGGAACACAGTGTGCTGTGTCACACGGACAGCAGCCACATACATCCCATGTTCTCTGCATCTCTTGATTTGCTTCACTTTCTCTGGTGTTTGATTTGATCTCGTGCTGTTTTGTAAACTGAGTGTAGCCTAAGTGTGCAGCGCTATAAAGTCTACAGGCATGCACAGTGATGTCCCAGGCCTTCACAGTCACACACCACTCACTCACTGACTCACCCAGATAGCCTCCCACCCTACAAGCTCCATTCAGGGTAAGTGCCCCATATGGAACACCATTGTTTATCTTTTACACCGTGTTCTTACTATACCTTTTCTATGTTTAGAGAGGCTTAGATGCACAAATCCCTACTATTGTACCATAGTTGCCTGCAGTGTTCTGTGCAGTAATATGCTATATAGGTTGGCAGCCTAGGAGCTAGAGGCTGTACCGTATGGCCTAGGTGTGTAGTAGGCACTACCATCTAGGTTTGCAGAAGTACACTCTGTGATGTTTGCACAATGATGAAATCACCTAATGATGCATTTCTTAGAACATATTCCTGTTGTTAAGTGGCACATGACTGTAGTTTGTTATTCAGTAAAAGCTACCTGCTACATCCCTCATAACAGATAAGGTGTCTGAGGCTGAGAAAGCTTCAGTCATTTCTCCAAGAGTTCTCAATTTTAGGCTGATCAGATGTCCCATTTTAAATGGGACAGAAAACGGTAAAGTCCACTCTCAAATGGTACGTATGGTCAGCCTACTGACACCTTGAATTGAGCCCTGTAAGACTAGTCTGACCACATGTACCAGTTGAAATGGGAGAGTACTGCTGTTTTCTGTCCCTTTAAGAACAGAACCTCCGGTCAGCGTGCACTGGTAAGTGGCAGACTGGGATTCGAACCCCACACTGTTTTTAGTACGCTGGATTAGCTGGGTTCCCTACAATCATGCTAGATGTGCAGTGGGAGTCCTCAGAGCAGATTCTCCTGAGAAATGCTGACTCCCCCACAGTCACTGTCACCCTGCCATTCTGAGCCAAGTCAGCAAGCCTCCACTCCAACAAAGACTTGCTGCGCAGGTGGGCTTCACTTACAAAAAGCACAGCACAGGCCTGAAGACTATTTTCTGGCACTTTCATAAATAGAATCTAATTTTCCTACCACCTCTTAGTTAAGAATTTGCTCCATCTTTACATCTAAAGGATCTTCAAGGCTCCCTGGTAGCCATTTGCAGTAGGGTCTCTATTCCTCTGGCTCAGGGACCTTGCTTGCCTCTGGGCAGGTGTGAGTGGTTTGAAGATAAACCATTTTGGGTATTTTTATTTTATTGTTTGAGAGAAAGAGAGAAAGAGACAGAGAAACAAAGAGAGAAGGTAGGAGGGCCAGAGCAGTCTCCATAGTTGCACATTATTAGTTGTAACATGATTTCATTCCACACAGGTGGATGTGGGGCCACATGGGGTGGAAACCAAACCAGAGGCCTCTCCCATAGGAGGTGAGAACCTTCACCACTGAGCCATCTCAGCCATCTCTGTAGTTACCAGTTGTGCTGCAGTTCAGCATTTGGGGTTCCCATGGCCCGGGGCCAGGAATCGAATCTCAGACCTTGCAATTGCAAGGCAAGTGCTCAACCACTGAGCTATCCCAGCATCCCCTTGGGTCCATTTTTTAATTTGCCACCTTAATCATGTTAAGTGTATACTAATACGTCCATAATGTTGTAGCATATGTTAAAATGTCCTGCCTTTTTAAGGCGGAATAATATTCCGTTTTGTTTATTCATCCATCCATCAATGGATACTTGGGTGGCTTCCATGTTTTTAGCTATTGTGAATAATGTTGCTATGACTACAGATGTATAAATATCTGAAAGAAAAACCTTTGAGTGTATCTGGAAACCTATTCAATAGTTATACTAAGGAGAATAAATGTAACTCCTGGGGAAATTACCTTCCTATTCCAACATCATGTTCCAAGAAGGGCCTGCTTGAACATGGTCATCCCAAGTTCAGGGAGCCCCAGTTACAAGACCGCCCCGCGAGTTAGTTAACTGAGAACAGCTCCCCCAGCAGAGACCTGTTGTGCCTGCTGGTCTATTTTCTGACTAACCGACATGCCTGGATAATATGAGTTCTGGGTCCCAGGGATAGGGCAGCCCTCTTTTCTGATGCAGAACTGGTTTCAGTAGAATTATGAAACAACCGCTATTATATCTTAGCACTTCTGGGGCTCCTTTGCAGGTCCCTGGCCTCCCCAGTTTGAAATGAGCCCTGTAGCCCCTGCTACCTCCCCAACCACCAAGGTGCTCTGTGCTCTAGAACTGTTTCTTTTCTCCCGTTCTCCTCTCCCAACCCCATTTCTCTCCCTTTCACTCCCCTCTCCTCACCACACAGACGGGCCACACCTACATGGTAGACCTCCTTCAGCTGTCACTATTGGGGTTCATTTTAATGACTTCTTGTCCTCCATTTAAAACCCCACAGGTTATCTACAAGCTCCAGCACTTTTTCACTTGTCATTCACCTGGGAATGACAACAGTGAGCTTGCGGCTAGCAGCACCCACTAGTCTATCAACAGCATGACGTGGATTCTAATCACATCTGGAATTTCATATATAAACTCCCATCTATGGTGAGAAGGAAGTCTGTACTTTGGGATCCCTCCCTACTTAAATGCTAAAGTCCAAACTTGTTCAAAAATAAAATGCATTAGCAGAAAATGTCTTTTGATATGATTTATGAGATACTGCAAGGAACCTGGAATTTATTCTTAAAAGCAATCATGTGCAAACAAATTAGCAGACATAATTGCTTTCAAGAGAAAATTGTATCTCATTACTAACTATTGAATTTTTTAACATGAGCTCCTTCCCAGCAGGGAGAACATCTGCAGTCCCAGGGGCCCTGGGCAATGCCAGAGCCTCTTCCCGTTGAAGACAGAGACAGGTCCTGCAGCTTGCTTGGGAGCTTGGAGTGAGAAAGGGCATCAGACAGGGAAGTGCGGAATGCTGTGTTTGCATTGTGAGGTAAATCTAGTGGGGCCATCAGGAGCAAACAGTTGTTTTAATACTCAGCTTCAAGTGCACTCAGCATGATCTTCAAGGCTCCAAACCCTGGGCCTTGCCAGCCTCTTTTCGCACCATCTTCCCTCCGAAGCCTATTCCTGGTCCACAAGAAACTCTTCCACCCTGGAGCCACTCTCTCCCCTTTCTTCACTGATACCAGCCACCCACTGCAGCGTGACATCCCGCGCACTTGTGACAGCAGGCTTCCCAGCACTACTGTGGAAGACCTCCACTTCCGGCTGGATCTTCCCTGCCTGCCTCCCACTGACGTAACTCCGACCGGAAGCGAGGCTCACCCATCACCATGCAGCTGAGGCTGGACTCTCCATCAGGCCTCATGCTCCAGGTCTTTGGGAGTCAGATGTCCCTCTCAGAGGCAGTGCCATATTTGGGCGTGGCCAGCCAGGTAACTGAGTGGCCCAATCTATTAGGGCTGATAAACTGAGCGATCACATATCAAGATGGAGAAAACTGCATTTACTTGAACTTTCCTCAGGTCTCTGTGTCTAGAAGGAATTCTTGGCTAGCAGGAGGGGGCAGGACATGTAACAGTGGGAGGTCACTAAACTGTATTTAGGGGCACAGTGAACTTCAGGACCTTTGTTCTATTGAGAAAGGGACCTAAGTTGGAGCCAGAATAGAAGAACACAATGCTTAAGACCAGAGGAGAAGCTGCATCTAGCCTGGAAGATTCTCCCTCTTTATGCTTCCTCCCCACCCCCTCCCCACAGCACTCCACCTCTCCTCCAAATACAAAAGGAACACGACTGAGTATTTAAAGAGAATCCATTAGAAATGGTGCCAATTTCATCAGCCCGCCCGGTGTACCTGCTGTCTCTAACTGTGGCCCTGCTGACAGATGAATAGGGGCCTCTGCTCCTCCTTCTCCCAACAAGTGACAGGGCTCATGGGGCCAGTCCATTCTCCTCTGCTCAAGGAGCGAGACAGGGCCTGTTGTCTGCAGGGGCTTCAGAGTTCCACTCAGAAGCGCACCCCTCCGGAGAAGAGCAGTCACTCAGGCCTTTCAAAGTGCTCATCGGCCAGGCCCAAGCAGTCCCTGGGAGTCTTCGGTCAGCTTCCTTCTCCTTGACCGGGAAGCCCACATTTCCAGCCCCAGCCTGGGGACTGGCTCTGGGCCTTCCCGGAGTTCCTCTCAACTGCAGACTACCAGAGAGAGGACCTACCATGCGCCCGCACTAAGGAATTTGGGCATCGTCAGTCCGGAACATACAATAGATTTGTGCTCTCCCTCCCTGACACTGACCACCCAGCCCCCCAACCCGGTGGGGAACATGGGTGGCTATAGGGAATCAGCTACTGCAATTGATATAACTGCCAGGCGCTCACGCTCAAACCTTGTCTGGCCCTTTTGTACCCAGAGCCCACTCTGCAGGCATGAGCCCCAAGAAGGACCAGTGCTTGGAAGGCAGCAGCTTCCCCACCACGTGCTCCAAATACGGAAGCTCTCCAAAATGCTGCTGTCCCCAGAAACCTAAAAGGTCTGGTTGGTGTATCCATCTGGGCCTCGTGCTTCCTGCCCCAGACACTGACTCTTGTCACCCAGGCAGGCCTCCTACCAACTTCCTCACCAATGCATGGTCACGTGGAAAAGCACACTGTCTCAGACTACACCAGAACAAAAAACTTCCATGCATCAAAGGACTTAAAACCAACAGAGTGAATACTCAGCCCACAGGATGGAGGAAAGTATTTGCAAATCATACATTGGATAAAGGGATTACTATCCAGGTATATAGAGAACTCCTACGACTCAGCAAAAATCAAACCACCCAATTTAAAAATGGTCAAAGGACTTGAATAGGCATTTCTCTAAATATATTCAAATGGCTAATAACACTTGAAAAGATGCTCAACATCATTAATCATTAGGAAATAGAAAGAAACCACACTGAGGGATGCTGAGATAGCTCAACAGGCTGAGCACTTGCCTTGCAAATGCCAGGTCCAGGGGTTGAATCCTGGCCCCGGCCCCTGCAAACCCATATGCTGACCAGAGGCACAGCTGGTAACCACCGAGATGGTGGAGAAGATACTCGCCTCCCATGCGGGAGGCCCCCAGTTTGTTTCCTGCTTCACACGGCCCCACATCCACAGGTGTGGAATGAAACTACATCACAACTAATGATGTACAACTATGGAGACTGCTCTGGGCCCTCCCCACTTCTCTCTCTCTCTCTCTCTCTCTCTCTGTCTCTCGGTCTGTTTGTCTCTCTTTCTCTCTCTTACCTTTTAAGAAAACAATAAAATAAATCTTAAACAAACAAACAAACAGTGAGATGCCATCTCATACCCATAAGGATGGCTGCTTTCAAAGATAAATAAGAGAAAATAACCAATGTTGGTAAGTGACATACAGAGAAGGGAGTAATGAAGATGCTTCCTTGTTCCTGACTCTTCTCCCCTCACTCCCCTCTAGCCCTTTCCCTCTCAGCAGGTGGGAACCCTAACCATCTCCATCCTTTCCCCTGTGCCCTGCCTCCCTATTCAGGCATTCATTCCTAACCCCCGAGGTCCCTCCCCACATCTTGCAAATTCCACACACTCTGGAAGCATCCCAGCCCTGTGTCTGCCACTGGGTGCAGTGAGGGAGGGGGCACTCTGGTTTAGGTCTTTGGGCAACGTGGCGCAGCCTGGGCTGTGGCAGCATCCTTTCCTGGATGTCGTTGTCTTCTCAACCATAACTCACCATCATGAGGATCAATTCCTTAAAAAATGAAAAGGGAAGCCGGGATGGCTCAGTGGGTTAAGAGCTCACTTTGCAGCCCCAGGGACCGAGGATCGAATCCCGGCCCTGGCCCGTGCAGACCTATATGCTGAACTGGGGAGTGCCCCCAATTCAGTTCTCTCTCTGTCTCTGTATCTCTCTCTCTCTTTCTCTGTCAAAAACAATAGAAAATAATAAAAAAATAAAAATAAAATATAATCATCTGAAAAAAAAACCAAAAAAATGAAACAACAACAGAACACCTTGGCTAGTCTTCAGGAGAGATCTACAGTCCTCCTTTAACATGACTTGGGCCTATTTGAGTCTTAATAACCTTGGCCAGAAACGGCACTATACCCAAATCTCTTCCTAGGAGTCTTCCTTGAGAGACCACGGAGGGGAAGGTTTTGTTAGTGCTAACTATCATCCATCGCTGGAAGCAAGCTGGCTTATTAAATGGTGAGTCCCCATTCCTCTCCTGAAAGAGCCCTTACATTTAGCGAATAAAAACACAGGACACCCAGTTACACTTGAATTTCAGATAAATGAACCATTTTTAGTATAATTCTATTCTAAAGGTTGCAGGGGATAACCCCACCCCTGAGACACCCCCAGGACCACTAGGACTCCCCGGAGCACTAACTAAATGCACCTGTTGTGGGCCATGCTGGATTCAGGTAGGCGATCAGAGCAGTTGACCTATAAGATTCCTTCTTCCCAAGAACTGTGTCATGTCTTCTGTACCCATGCACCAAGCGGGGGTCACACCACACATGGGTCGTGATTCCTGCCTGCACACTGCAGAGGGTCCCCTCCTCCCCAGGCCTCCGCTCCTGCCTCTGGCCCTGACTATGGGAGCACATACTTCAGCTCACGAGTCTCAAGCTCTGTCCCTTCCTCTTTCCTCAGCCGGCATTTCCAAGTGAACACCAAACTGGATCATGGGTTCTGGCTCTGCCTCCAGCCTCTCCTTGACCTGCCCTTATGTTTGGGACCTCTCACTATTTTCTAGAATCATCACTGACACCTCTGATGAGTAGTCTTCTAGAATAGCAGGGTCCTCTCAAAGCAGCGCAGACCAACCTTTCCTGGCAGCAGGAAGGCCTCAGGCTTCCAGAATGAGAATCCTTGTCAGGAAAGTAATGAGGGTGTCCCTTAAAAGCAATGAGCTGAGATCACCACACAAGAGAGAAAACGGTGTTTAGTTTGGCTAAAGTTGGGACTAATGGAGAGAGTGTGTGATAAGCATCTCCAGGCTTGGCTGGGGACACAGACCACGGAGGAAAGAGGAGCTGGGCAGGGGGTTCCCGGAACTGGGAGATAATGGACGAAGGAAAACAGTCTGAAATGCAGGAAGGTATGCAGTCCTGGTTCAAAAGACAAGTTGAAGCAGGCTTGCCGATAAAAAGATAAAGATGCTGACAATAATGCTAGAGTCATCCCCCAACCTTACCTTTCTCTCACACCTAAAAAAAAAACAGGAAGAAAGGAAGGGAGGAAGGGAAGGGTAGGAGGAAGGATGGAAGGAAGGAAGGAAGGAAGGAAGGAAGGAAGGAAGGAAGGAAAGGAAGGAAGGATCTCCATTCTGTCTCCTCTTAAAATGGTGGAGGGGGAAAGCCGGGACGGCTCAGCGGGTTGAGCGCTCGCTTTGAGGCCCCGAGGACCGGGGATCGAATCCCAGCTCCGGCCCAGGCAGGACCCACATGCTGAACTGGGGAGTTCCCACAGTTCGGTTCTCTAGCTGTCTCTGTCTCTGTCTCTCTCTCTATCTGTCAAAAGTAAAATAAAAATAAATATGCACTGAAGATA
>PVKE010024476.1:0-23774 GCA_004027555.1 Craseonycteris thonglongyai | reverse complement strand
CCGAGGATCGAATCCCGGCTCCGGCCCAGGCAGGACCCACGTGCTGAACTGGGGAGTTCCCACAGTTCGGTTCTCTAACTGTCTCTGTCTCTGTCTCTCTCTCTATCTGTCAAAAAGTAAAATAGAAATAACTATGCACTGAAGACAAAAAGATAATTTCTCTCTATAAATGTGAAAAGATAAAAAAAAAAAAAAGAAAGCACATAATCTTGTTAACTAACTATTCTGTAATCCAGTCACAGCATTGCTTTCTCCCACCTCATGTAATCTTCTTTAAGTTCCCTTCCTAATTTCAAATGCATAAAAGAAACTGCAAAAATGTCATTCTTTGGTGCATTTGAGATCTTGCTTCCTGGCAACCATCACCAGTTTTGGCTCAGAGAAACTCATAAAAACTCTGTTCCTTACATGGACATCTGTCAGGGTGGCTATTTATTTAATGAGAGTGAATTATTTGCTTGAATAAATTACTACTTAAATTATTACTTGAGTCAGTAACAGTGTTACTACTGGTACACCATCAATACTACTACTATGGAAAGCAATAATGAACAGCAATTGATTTTTTTCCTTTGGTCAGGTGCACTATTCAGTGTTCACTATAAACATTTACTCTTTAATCCTCCCATGGTTAAGATAATTTAACATGTTGACCCTACTATTCGGATGATGAAACTGAGGCATAGAACAGTTAATTGCTGCCCAAAGTGAATTTCATTGTCTGAGATAGTATTTGAACCTGTGCAGCATAACTGTAGAGCCTGTAACTTGATCTCAATAATAAGCAGTTTGACGTTGTTCATAAATGTAGTGGCCAGAGTAGAATGAGTAGATTAGCTTCATGTTTCTGATAAGCAAACTTGTTAAAAGAAACTAAAAAGTCTACCTACAAGAAGAATAAACACACACACACAATGACTCAAGTCAGCTAGCCTCAATGTTACTGTGATACTAGAGTTTGGTTCAAAGAAAGCTCTGAGTGGCTTCATCAACTACGCCTTTGCTTGCTTGCTTGCTTGCTTGCTTCTTCAGACCTAAAGGTGGTGACAGCTTTCTTTCTTGGGGACAAGGGGGTTGAGGGAACGGACAGATTACTGCCTACCGGAGTATAAAAGAGGAAGAGTCATGTCTTCCAACAGAATCACCAAACAGCTTTTTTAAAAGGTAGTATATATTTTTCTCTTGTGTGCAGACATTTGAACTTGCTGAGAAGCCCAACTGCTTAGCCTGTGTGGAAGCTGAAATACCAGCAGCTTCCAATGACAATGAAGTCACAATCGGGAAGGGCATGAAAAAGGGAACCACTTGAAGCAAGTGGCAAAGGGAGATGAATCAGCGTTGTTATTTTTTGCTTCTCCTGGAGAGCTAGCAAGGCCATGCATGAAGACACTGGCAAGAATTTGCCTTTGAAAAATCTCACTATAATTATGTCTAATGGCATAGTGTAACTCCCATTCAAGGAAAGGGCACCGTCACCTCTGGGTGTCAGGTCCTACATTTCATGATGACTATTAATCACTCTAATGGCTGTACCACCACTGTGCATCTGTCTAGCACTTTCGCTCTTCCGCTGTATTTCACAGACATTACATCATGGAGAATCCGTATGGCAGAGCGGGAGAAGCATGAGACAGCGTGTGGCAGGCTCTGATTCCAATTCCAGCTCTGCTTTGTAAAAGCCCAGGTAACCTTAAGTGAATTGCAAAATGTTCCTAGGGCTCCTTGGCTGAAAAATGAGAGTGATGATGATACTGATCTTAAAGGGTCCCTGTCCATAAGGTATCCGTGACATAGAATATTAGGTGCTCCATATAGAATGATCATTATTATTACTAGTATTGTCAGAGCCCTGAAGGCACTTCTAAAGTTAGATATGGCATGTATAAAATATTCAAAAGTAAATATGAGGAAACTGGTTTCAATAGGGTAACTACTTGCCTCAGATAACACAGTTTGTTGATAAAAAACATCAGAATTCCAATATAGGACTTCCATGTCCTAGTCCTGAGTCCTTAGCAAACCAGTATCTTAAATGCTTGTTCCCATTGGGAGAATTCTGACAATAAGGGCAGTTGTTACAAGAGAATGAGGACATTGAAAGCCTCTCATCCATCTTTCATTTTTAGGATACATAGTTTGTATGCAATTAGGATAAACAAGCATACTACATATTCCAAAACAGGCCCAATTTCCATGTATTAGCACATCATTTCCTCCAATGATGACCTTAGAAAAATAAGTTTTACATATCTGTTCAAACCATATACCTGACACAAAACAAAATGGGGGGAGGGGCTGCACTGACTTTATGCCCTTTCCTTCATCTGAAAGAATTTTTATTTGTCTAGAAAAATGTGATCTATAGCTAATTACAGTCCTTGCTAGTCACAGAACGTTGTGTCAAATCAAGCCATGCAGGATGCCCTAGAAACACTCACTATCACAAGAAGCCAAGTGCCATGCATTGTATTCCCCTTCAGTTAAATAACATTTACTGGGTCTCTAACCATATCAGGAAATTGCATAAAACTAAAATTGCAAACATAGGCAACAGAGTGAAGTTAGGGATTGGGAAGAAGATACTGAGGATCTTGTTAAATTATTGATTTATGAAGTCCACGGATAGCAAATCATTATTTTGTTACCTAATAGATCTGTAGGTCTTATACAACAAAAGATCTTTTAAGCAGCAGGATTGATGCTTTAAGTTGGGAAACAGTACATCAATAAAGGTCACTGTGACAATGTGATTTATTCAAATACAATTTTACTACAAAGCACTCCATTTATACATTCCAGAATAAATGGCAGATACTTTTTATTGGTGTTTGGGTTCTTCACAGAAACCTTGTTTGAAATGTTTCATTATTTATCGTTGCTTTTTAGAGATGAAAGGAACCAATTATTTACCTTTCATGATCACAGTAAAAAAAAGTAGAGACCTACAGCAAAAATCAATTGGCTAATAAAATAGTTAATTGACTAAGTGCTTGTTCTGATGAGCCCAAAGTACAGACAGTGCACAACCAAAGTGAGGGTGCTTAATTAAAATGGGGCTGGCTGTCTTTAATGAAATTCTGCCATGTAGATAGAAATTAATGCTGGACAGACATCCACATTTATTAGTACATTACAGAGCAGAAACAAATTAAAGGAGTCCGGCTAGGCCTTTGTCGTAATGTACTCCACACAGGGATGCTTGTGGCTAGAACTGCAGTTACAAGAAATTCTAAAAATCACTGTTTCTCAAAATACAAGAACTTGTTAGTTATGTATTTCACATTCTAGTAGGGCATATAAAATATAAACTGGGACAAATTCGTTAAGAACACTTTTACATATTTGTATAAATCATATTTGTCTTAGATAGTGAGAAGGTATTAGACATGGTGAAAGGTGCATGTACAAAAAGATTTTGCAATTTTTTTTTTCAAAAAGTGGGGAAACATCTGCAGATGACAACCTTGCCTACTAATATATTATTAGCCATGTCATGGAATTATGAGTGATTTTTCCCTAAGAAAGTAAAACTTTCTAAATTATCAGAGGAAATGTAAGTTTCCTCTGCTTTTTTATGTCTGATTTTTAAATTTTTTTATCAACTTTATTAAAATGTACAGATGATAATATTTACCAATTATGGTACACTACTCAGTGAAGTTTTTTTTTTAACATTTTTGAGATGTATATCTCTTAGTCCCCCTTCACATTTTTCACTTATCACCCTACCCCTTAGGCAACCATCAATTTGTTCTTTATATCTATGAGTTTATTTCTGTTGTGTTTTCTTTGTTTCCAAGTTTTGCTTTTTAAATTCCACATATTAATGAAATTATATTTGCCTTTCTCTGTCTGACTTCTTTCACTTCAGTATAATATCCTCTAGGTCCACCCATGTTGTCAAATAGCAAGAGGTTATTCTTTTTTTTAAGATTTATTTATTGTTTTTGACACACAGAGAGAGATATACAGAGTCAGAGACAGAGAGAAGGGGGAGAGCCCAGAACAGTCTCCATAGTTGCACATCATTGGTTTTTCCACATAGTTTCATTCCACAGGTGGGTACGGGACGGCACAGGGCAGGAACTGGGCCAGGGTCTCGCCCGGTGAGAACTGAACTGGGGGCACTCCCCAGTTCAGCATATGGGTCCACACGGGCCGGGGCCGGGATTCGATCCTCGGTCCCCGGGGTTGCAAAGTGAGCGCTTAACCCACTGAGTCATCCCGGCTTCCCCAAGAGGTTATTCTTTTATATGACTAATATTCCATTGTATGTAAATATTGCTTTTTTTTTTTATCCATTCATCTATCAGTGAACATATAGGTTGCTTCTATACTTGGCTATTTTTAAATAATGCTGTAATAAACATAAAGGGTGCATATATCTTTTCCAACTAGTGTTTTTATTTTCTTCAAATAAATACCCAAAGGTGGAATTGCTGGATTGTTAGATAGTTCTATCTTTAATTTTTTGAGGAATCTCCAGATTGTTTTCCATAGTATCTGTATCAACTTACAATCCCATCAACAGTGCACAAGGGTTTCCCTTTCTCCATATTCTTGGCAACACTTGTTATTTATCATCTTTTGATAACAGCAATTCTGACA
The DNA here is from genome assembly GCA_004027555.1 of Craseonycteris thonglongyai. Lineage (NCBI taxonomy): Eukaryota > Metazoa > Chordata > Mammalia > Chiroptera > Craseonycteridae > Craseonycteris > Craseonycteris thonglongyai. The sequence goes on along the minus strand of PVKE010024476.1, from coordinate 19,166 downwards.
GGTATAATGTGACATCTGTTTGTGGTTTTGATTTGAGTTTCCCTAATGATTAGTGATGTTGGGCATTTTTTCATGTGTCTGTTGGCCATCTGTATGTCTTCTTTGAAAAAATGTCTATTCAGATTCTCTGACCATTTTTTCAATTGGATTGTTTTTGTTTTTGTTTATTTTGTTTTTGTTTTTTTTCTTCTTGCTACTGAGTTGAGTTCTTTATATATTTTAGATATTAACCCTTTATCAAATATACCATTTGCAAATATCTACTCCCATTCAGTAGGCTGCCTTTTTATTTTGTTGATGATTTCTTTTGCTGTGCAAAAGCTTTTTAGTTTGATGTCGCTCTATTTGTTTATTTTTTATTTTGTTGCCCTTGGCTGAGGAGACAGAGCCAAAAAAAAACATTGCTATGACTGATGTCAAAGAGTTTACTGCCTATGTTTTCTTCTAGGAGTTTTCAGAGTTTCAGTTTTTTTATTTAAGTTTGTCATACAGTTTCAGTTTATTTTTGTATGTGGTGTAAGAAAGTGATCTAGTTTCATTCTTTTGCACATAGCTGTCCAGTTCTCCCAATGGGACTCTACTTATTGAATAGACTGTGTTTTCTGTATTGTATATTCTTGCCTCCTTTGTCATAGATTAATTGACCGTATAAGCATAGCTTTATTCTGGGCTCTCAATTCTGTTACATTGATCTACTGTTCGGTTTTGTGCCAGTACTGTGCTATTTTGATTACTATAGCTCTTTAGTATAGTTTGAAATCAGGAAACAAGATACCTCTAGCTTTGTTCTTTTTCAAGATTGCTTTGGCTATTTGGGAACTTTTGTGATCCCAATACAAATTGTAGGATTATTTGTTCTAGTTTTGTGAACAATTCCATTGGTATTTTGATAGAGTTTGCACTGAATCTGTAGATTGCTCTATAGGTAGTATAGACATTTTGAAAATATTGTTCTTTTAATCCATGAGGACTGTGTATCTCCCCATTTATTTGTGTTATCTTCTATTTATTTCATCAATGCCTTCTGGTTTTCAGAGTAAAGGTTTTTTGCTTCCTTGGTTAAATTTACTCATAGGTATTTTATCCTTTTGATGCAATTGAAAACTGGATTTTTTTTTATGTTCTCTTTCTAATAATTTGGTATTAGTGTATGGGAATAAAACCGATCCCTGTATATTAATTTTGTTTCCTGAAATTTTATTGAATTCATTTATTACTTCTAATACTTTTGTGGTGGAGTCTTTAGGGTTTTCTATATATAGTGTCATGTCATCTGAAAATAGTGACAGTTTTACTTCTTTCTTTCCAATTTGGGTGGCTTTTATTTCTTTTTCTTATCTAATTGCTATGGCTAGAACTTTTAATACAATGTTAAATAAAAGTGGAAAGAATGGGTATCCTTGTATTATTGCTGAGGTTTGAATGAAAGCTTTCAGCTTTCACTGTGGAGTATGATGTTATCTGTGGGTTTCTCATTTATGGCCTTTATTATATTTAAGTATGTTCCCTATATACTCACTTTATTCACAGTACTTTTTTTGGAGGGAGAGAGCTATATCTTTCTGCTTCATATTACAGAACAATGTGAGGTCATAATGTATTCACTTGCACGTTTCCCATAGAACATGAGCTCCTTGAAAACAAGACGCATGTATCATAAAATTTTTCTCTTTAATACCTAGTGCTTGGCAAATAGGAAATAGTTTCAATTCACAAAATGAATGGATAAATGGCTAAAGAAATTAAGCCAAGTTAATTTCTTGACTCCAGGTTATCCTGAAAGCAAGAGCTTTGCCAATGATTCTAGCAAATTATTGCAGAAAATCTTCATGAATGGGTCAGCATGGTTGTTTTACTCTACAGAGCAGGAAGTGTGCTGGGAGGACTCCAATATGTCAACCATTTTTATCATAAATGAATGTTAAATTTTGTCAGATGCTTTTGTGCATCTATTGAGATTATCATAATTTTTATCCTGCAATTTGTTAACAACCTGTATCATATTGATTGATTTGCAGATATTGAACCATACTTGCATCCCTGGAATAAATCCCACTTGATCATGGTCTGTGATCTGTTTATTGTATTGTTACATTTTGTTTGCTAATATTTTGTTGACAATTTTGCATCTACATTTATCAGGGATATTACCCTATAATTTTCTTTTGGCTTGTGTGGTGCCTTTGTCTGGTTTTGGTATCAAGGTGCCAAAGGAGGTTCTAACAGAGGCCTGCCCCTCCATCACACACCTCAAAATTATTCAGTATATATGCTTCATATATAACCCAGGAACCTTTTAATCTGTTACTGTTGCACCGGGACACAAAATGAGTGAATGTGTGCATAAGCCCTTTTAGGGTAGAGACTGGGTTTCCCACAGCCAATCAGCTCTCCCCAGATATAAGCCTCACTAGTCCCCAAAAGCAGATGTTATCATGGGTTTTAAGTGATTTGATGATCATGTGCCTTCATGTAGTATTCTTCATGTTTCCTGGACTTGGGATTCATCGAGATTCTTGGAATTATAGTTTTAGAATTTTTATCAAGTTAAAAAACAATAGCATGGGCTTTTCTTTCATCTTTTCTAATCTGCCATTACTCCCATCCATTTATCTCATCATTGTAATTTTCAACTCTACATGTTTTTTCCAGTTTTTATATCTTCTATGCATTTTACTAATATGTTCAAACTTTCCTCTAGTTTCTTAAACATTTGGAATGCAATTTATTACTTTAAAGCCTTTGTGTTCTAATTATGTCTTATCTACCACTAATTATGGCTCGGCTTTTTTTTTTTTCATTTCTGCTAATCTTTAACTGGATGCCAACCATTATGAATTTTACCTTGGCAGGTGTTGAACATTTCTTGTATCCTTACAAATATTCTAAATCTTTTTTCTGAGACACAGTTAAATTACTTGAAAACAGCTTGATATTTTAGAGGTTGTTCCACTACCTCAATTATATCATGCTACTAAAAATAGATGAATAAGTAGTATGTGCTAAGTTAGATGCCATTACAAGTTTAATATGCTCCAGAGGGAGAAGATAAATCCTACAAAGTCTCAGGGTTTGGCAAGTTAAGCAAAATTTTAGGAATCCAGTGGTTGGGATCATACTGGGATATCCCCTTCAAAATTAAGGATAAATTATTATATCTTGCACTTTACTGTACAACAAGTTTATCCAACCCACAGACCACAGACCACATGCGATCCAAGGTGGCTTTGAAAGTGGCCCAACACAAATTTGTAAACTTTCTTTAAAAATTATGAGATTTCTTTGTAATCTTTTTATTTTTTTTTATAGCTCATCAGCTATCATTAGTGTTATTGTGTTGTATGTGTGGCCCAAGACAATTCTTCTTCTTCCAAGACCCAGAAAAGCCCAAAGGTTGGATACCCCTGCTGTACAAAGAAGAAAGTACAACACCTGGGGGACTCTTTGGGTTCTGAAGACAATACGTTCATTATTTGGGACTGCTACTTGTGCCCATATAACAGTGTCACAAAAGGTTATCATCTTTGAATGGGAACCAGTGCACAAAAAGAACGGGCAGAAGATCCAGGCTGCAGTTCTAACAGCTCCACCCCTTGAGATATGAGAGCCAGAGAACACATGGTTTTATAGGCATTTGGTAATGAAAAAGATGCTGTGTGTAGTTTATGACACACCCCAAAGTAAAAAATCACAATGAAGACCCCTAAATTTCTGGGGTGATTAGCACTGATTATGTGCCAGAACCTACACTCGGCACTTAGTATCTCTTTTCCCATTGTATCAATAAAACAAATTTTAAGAGGCAATTACTAGTACCATTCATTTTAAGATGAAAAAGTTAATATTCAAAGAAAATAAGTAACCCAGCAATATACACAAAATGTTAAGTTAAAGAGAAAACTCTATCTGCCTTCAAAATAACTTTTCTCATATACCATTCCAGTTAATATTGCAAGAATAGTTAAAATATGTTACCAGTTAATCTTGAGACTTAATAAATTATACATATAATAAGTAATAGAAATATATTACACAAATATACACATAGACACACATGCAAATGCACTTACACAGTTTAACTGAGGAAGGAGATACTTCTTGCATTCTAAGGCTTTCCCATTGTTATCCCAGCCTCCATTCCTCTACTCAAAATATCCTAACAACTACTATAGATTAATCTTCAAGAGATTTATTATTTAGGATAAACATCATGGCTTTTTTATCCATGTATGTCCCATAGCACTGAAAGTTCTATCGTGTGTGATTTGCTTAATGCATGTTTTAGAACAAAATTAAAAATTCTAAAAAATGAAACCATTATATCAACATTATCATGAGATTTTAAAATTAAGAACTTTCTAGTACAATATTCATACTTTATGATGATGAAGAACTTAATTGATTTGTATAAGATCACATAACCAGGTAGTGGTAGAACTTCTATTGTAAATGAATATTAAGCAAGTACCTGCTATGAAAGAAGGACTGGGATTATAATGAAGATCTTCCATTATCTAATCTAGTACTCTTAGTTTTCAGCCACTTTTACTATAATATAAGCTCCATGAGAGGACAGATTTTGTTTAGTTCACTTCTATATCACCAGCAAATTGATAATTGCCTGGCATCTGAACATTTGATGAATATTTGAAGAAAAAGTTAATGAACCATCAATTTTCAGACTGTGTAAACACTTTTGATGATATATAAGGTACTTAAAAATTTTATCTGTTCATCTCTGGGAATGTTCTGTACAATTCAAAGATTGTAGAATTCTGATCAAGCGTTTCCCTTTCCCATAAAAGTGGCATGTATATGGGAAGAAGCATTTCAGCTATGTGTGCTTTGTAATTGCATTCAATATACAACAGTTTATTCCTTCTTTTTCAAAATATGTTCCTATTTGGGGTGAATATTTTTTGTGTTTTCTTCCCTTGTTTGGGCACAGTGCAAACACAGCCAGAATCTATAATTGGCCATGCTATTGCTGAGCCCTCACTTACGCAGTGGAACATCAGCTGTACAAAAGCAGGTTTGCTTTTCATGTTCACAGTCATGTGTTGAGTTTTCTAAAATGAAGCTCTTGCAAGCCGTTTTCAATGAGAAATAATAAAAGGCTAGTGGGAACCAGGTTTGCATTAGTTCTTTTTAAGGCCTTTTACAAAGGTATACTTGGGAATGCTGTTTTTCAAAATCCTGTCCTGACAAGTTAAGTACTAGCAGCTCTTTGTTGAAAAAAAAGATCTTTCATCTCTCTCTCTCTCTCTCTCTCTCTCTCTCTCTCTCTCTCTTTCTTTTTTTTTTTTTTTTCTTTTTCTATTTGGGAAAGTTTTCTTCCTCTGAGACAGCCTCCTTTGGTCTGTAACATGCCTATTGTATGGCAGGCAGAAATTCACAGATACGCTCTCCACCACCACCTTTATTCTAAACATAGGAAAATTGGTAGCTGTACATACTGCTTGAGTCCAAAGACAAGTCTCATTCTTCGCATTTCAGTAATACTTCATCACCCGTAAACACTTCCTGAATGCCTAACATATGCAAAGGGCCTACATGGGAGGCTGCAAAGACAGATCAACCCATACAATTTTGTTATATGTACTGCGAAAATGACTGTTACTGCCTGTCTTCTATGTTCCATACACTAAGCGGATGCCTGACATAATACAACTTAATAGTAGAAACATCCCCACCGATTAGGCATTAAGATTCTTATTCTTAAAAAGAGCTAAGTAGGGGAAGCCGGGATGGCTCAGTAGGTTAAGTGCTCACTTTTGCAGCCCTGGGGACCGAGGATCAAATCCCGGCCCATGCGGACCCATATGCTGAACTGGGGAGTGCCCCCAGTTCAGTTCTCACCAGGGTGAGACCCCGGCCCAGTTCCTGCCCTGTGCAGCACTGTGCCCACCTGTGGAATGAAACTATGTGGAAAAACCAATGATGAGCAACTATGGAGACTGTTCTGGGCCCTCCCCCTTCTCTCTCTCTGTCTCTATCTCTCTATCTCTCTCCCTCTGTCAAAAACAATAAAAAAAAATTTTTTTTTAAAGAGCTAAGTAAGACTCGGTCAGATTAAATAGCTTTCCAAAGGTCACACAGATAGAAGACTTATTGTATGAATTCAAACTGGTCTTCTTGCCTTTAAGCCTCACACTGTTTCTACTCTAACAGATAATTCAAACTTGAGAAGTTTAAAAATTTGAACAGAAACATTCCAGGATAACCTCCAGTGTGAGTATCACTACATTACCTATCACAGTATAAGTCAATTCCATTCAGTAAATTAAAATAAATCTATGAATAAATTGTAAAATAACTAAATAAAATAATGTAAATGCTAGATTGGTTTTAATTTATAAATAAATTGTACATTTATAACTTATTAATATGAAATATTTTTAAATTGATCTTGACAATTAAACCCCAGGGCTTTGGGGGTTTATGGAGCTAATTTTAAAGGTTTATCTTGGCAATATTTTATTTTTTGTTTATATATTTTTAAAGATTGATTTTATTGTTTTTCAGAGAAGGTGAGAAAGAGAAAGAGGGAAAGGGGGAGGGCCCAGAGCAGTCTCTATAGTTGTACACCTTTAGTTATGACATAGTTTCACAACTATGTGGGGCCACATGGGGCAGGAACCAAACTGGGGGTCTCCTGTATGGGACATTAGAACCTTTGCCACCATCCTGGTGATTATCAGTTGTGCCTCAGTTCAACATATAGGTTTGCACAGGGGCTGGGACTGGAATTTTATTATTACCTTACCTTGTTATTACCTTGTTACTTACCTTGTTATTACAAGGCAAGTGCTCAACCTGCTGAGCTATCCCAGCATCCCCGCCTGGGCAAGATTTTAGATGCACTGATGAGCAAGAGAATATTGCCTAGAGATTATGTCCAAATGAACTCCAGGTCTCAGACTTCTGAACTGTCAAAACGGAATCTATCAGTGGTTTTCAATCTGAGCTTCTAAGAGCCCTACTTTCTACAAAGATGCTTTAACGTGCCCGGGAGAAAACCAACGACCAAGCCCTCTCAATCTCATTCACCCTCAACAACACACCTTCAAAAGAACAGCTGAACTTTTATCGGTTTAGTATATTGGATTTCTGCTTAAGATTATTTTAGGAAATATATTGCAATTTCTAACAGTAAATTTCAGAGATCATGATTGCTAACCACTTGACTTTAAGTTTTAGAGTCAAAAGCCTCAACAAATAAACTTGTAAAAGACAAAAATACATGGTTTGAAATAATATAAGTAATGCTATTCTATAGCAAACTGAGATGTATAATATGCCCTACTTTAAAATTTTTTGTTTAGATTTTTTTTTTTTTTTTGCTTTTAATAGTCTGCTGACAAACAAGTCTGTGTCTCTAAACATGTGACTCTCAGTTTAGAAATCACTAGAATGAGAAACTTTGTCTAAAAAGAGCTCTGAGTTATAGAACCTGTAAAGGGGAGGATTATGTACCTATTGACCATATTGATTTGAATGGGTATCATTATTCATTCAAGAAGAACCCAATGAAGACTTTACATGCAAATACAGTTTGTAAATTTTGTGCTCAAATGTCCACATGGGGAAACGACAAGAAAACAGATCAAACACAAACACATGAGAAACTTACTACCTTTCAAATTTGCCTTCAATTTCCTCACATGTAAAATGTTCTCTTAAGAATACCTAGCTCTCTACCATTACGACTGTCCAGCTTGTGGGATCTCTCTCCCAAGTATGACCTTGGCTTGGATATTTTCAAATATTAGGTCATGGACTGTCTCACACTGTTTTTGCTAAGAATGAAGTGTGTGCATGTGACATACACATGTGCACACATGCATGCACACACACAGAGGCAGGAAGTGGCTACGATGAGACTTAATTCCTGCTGTTCATTGTTCACTGCATCAAAGGGAGCCTCGCCTGCCAGCCAATTCTCTGTGAATGCACAAGTCTCAGAGCAGGGTCAAGAAGAGCCTTCCTCCTCCAGCTCCCAGCATCAGCTGTCTTATGTTTGACACTTCGTGCTGAGAGGCCTTACTTGGCTGCACTAACTCAGCTCAGTCTGATGAGCCACTTGGAAGAGCCAAGTTGAGGCTGTCTGGAAACTGCAAAGAGCCAGAGGGTCAGTGTAGTCGGTTTGTAAAGAATCAGCCTGGCTAATGAAGGGGCCAGGAAAGTCCAACTCACTAGTGTAAGGCTGTCTTTTAATCCTGCGGGGAAAAGAATTAACCATTTTATTTTACAATAAATGTGCTCAGAAACTCTGAATCTAATTTTTTGTTCATTCTACTTTATTATACTTTGGACCAAGAGAAGTTGGCACAGAGCACCAAGGAATGGGGAGGATTATTCTGGCATAATAAACCCAGAATGGGCTTAGAGGAACAGGGAAATTGTGAGCAAAGTTGTGGAAAATATGTCACCACTTTTTAATCCTAGAGCATAATAAGATTTATAACACAGGGTTATAGTTAATTAAATTAGGTACTGCAAGTAAAGTGTTTTCCTGTGTTCTTGGTTCATACTAAGCTCTTAATAAGTGTTGATTATAATCTGTTGTCAATATTCTTATTGGAAAGAAAAGCTTTGACAACACACTAATGATATTAATGTTTGATAAAACTTACTAGGTGGCTACGCAGAGTGTTTTCAATATATTAACCTACTTAATCTACATATAACCTGTAAGGTAGACACAATTACTATGTCAGATGATGAAACCATGTAGAGAGGGGTGAAACAAGATGTCCAGGATTATTTGATTGGTAAGTGAGTAGTCACAGCTCAAACCATGGCAATGTGCTCCTGAAACCATGTTTTGATCACCAGGCCCTATAGTCATACCAGATCTTGAATGGCCAGGAAAGACAAGCTAAAGAATATCAATTCCATTTTTTCTTCAATGAGAAGCTATTTATGTTTTTTGAGGGAGCTGAAATGTACAAACCATGTCAAGGGACTTGTATTCAAAATACATGTTATTTTAGAATATAACAATAAGAAAAAGAAAAAAAAAAGATCAAAATGCTTGAACAAGAAATTGACATAAGAGGGTATACAACTGGTCAGTAAATACATGAAAAGATGCTCAACTACTTTTGTCATCAAAAACATTGAAGTTAAGCGATGCCGGGATAGCTCAGTGGTTGAGCACTTGCCTCACAATCGGGAGGTCCAGGATTCAGTTCCCAGCCCCCTACCACGCAGACCCATGTGCTGAACTGCAGCACAACTGGCAATGCTGGGATGGCTCAGCAGCAGAGGTTCTCACCTCCCATGCGGGAGGCCCCCAGTTAGGATCCTGCCCCACGCAGCCCCACGTCCACCTGTGTGGAATGAAACCATGTGACAACTAATGCTGTACAACTAAAGAGACTGCTCTGGGCCCTCCCCTCTTCTCTATTTCTCTCACCTTCTCTCAGAAAAACAATAAAACAAATCATTTTTAAAAATGAAAGTTAAAATCAAGATGTGATGAAACTATATATACTCTACCAAGATGGCACAATTAATTGATAGGCAATACAGAGTATTGTGGACCTGGAAAAATTGAAACTCTCATAAAGTACTGGTGGGGGGAGTATAAATAAGTACAACCACTTTGAAAGACTGTTGTCAGTATTTACTAATGCTGAATATACACGTACCAATCACTCAGCAATCCCATTCTAGCCATTTTACGAGTACGTCAATTCTCAGTCTAGCCTCTGCGACATATATCAGCCTATCAGTCTATCATGCATATAGAGAGAGACAGGTTCTGAAAAAGGTAAATCAGTCTTCCCCAGATGTAGGGTTCATGCCCAGGTCTCTCTTGCCCTAATACCCCTGTACTGTGCCCAAGATTATTTCTCAGAAGATACCATGAGGCATCCATGACTACAGATCTGGAGAAAGTGAAAAACACCAGAGTGGGAAGCAGTAAAGCCAGGAAAAGGCAGAGAATAAAGTGAGAGTACAAATTCTAAATTTTTTGTAGTGAAGAAAACCTCTAGAATCATATCGCTCAATACCCCCCCTACGCAAAACAAGTCATCAATCCCATGGCCATTCAGGAGAAGAGCTAGGTTAAATTCCAGGTCCTGTTGTTCCCAGCTCCATACACTCTTCCAATCCCAGTCCCTTCCAACATCCATACCTTGATTAAACACTTAGTCACACAAATATGTCATAAAAGTTCCTGCGTTCCTCAAGACAGACAAAACAAGGGGAATGACAGAAAACCACGCTAATTCCATCAACCACACTAAAGATCGAATGTAATAGACAGTATGTGGAGGTGACTGCTTATTAATCAATAGTTGTTATGAGTATGTCACAATAATTCAATATGACCAAAGGATCCAACTCTTCCTTACCATAGATGCCTCTATTTGTTACACATATTTCCCTATAACAAGTTATATCTCTGGATCTCAGAGCTCTTTTAAAACATCCCACTTCTACTCTGAGGCATTTTCATTGCATTCCTGTGGACTATTTAAAGCTCTTCTAAGTTTGTCATAAATTGAGGTGCTCCAACAGTTCCAACTAGAAAGATAAAGTCTAACCCAGTAGGGGAGGCATTAAACCTCTTTGCAAGTCAGCAAGAGCAAAAGTGACAGCCTGGTAGCAACTTAAAATTACTCTGAGACCACAACTGCCAATTAAAATAGACTTTCATGGTAACAGATGAACATCTGGTATCTTCCATTTGGAAAGGAAAATTAAAAAGAGTTTACATTTCTTAATAATGAAAAACTTAGATATAAGCCTGTAATATTTTAGTTTGTGCTTTGTTTAAATTACATATTCTTCCATTATGCCTTCCTACCGTAGTGTTTCTTTTTTTAATAGCCACAAAATGTTCATAACAAAACAAACAGGCAAAAGTCAGAAATCATGATTTATTCATAGTCATTCTAAAAGCTGCACATTATCCTCCTCTCATCCCCTGCAAAAAATAGATTTGGAGGAGATGATCCTAAAGATGCTATTTTGATGAAATGTATGTGATCTGATTTCTGCAAAAGCATTCCTGGAAAAGGACTCTCAGATCTAAGAAGAAGAAACAGAAAGAGAGAGAAAATATGGAGGAAGGGACAAAGGGAGGGAGGCAGGGTGGGATACATACATACACACACGTACACTCACACACACACAATCTAGACTCCTATGACTAAAGCTTGATTCTTTATATGCATAAACTCCACATATATGATCAAGCTTTTGAACATATGGATTCTTTAATAGGCTGTATTTGATTAGGGGAAATAACACCTAGCATTATCTTACCTTTTATGATAAGGACACCAGAATAACTAATAACCCATTAAGAGAGATATGTCTACATCAAATGTCCTAGTCTCTCTTTTGAGAAAGCTGCACTTACTATTTCAATTCATCCATTACATCCATCAGTATCCACACATGCCTCCATTACAGTACTTAGTATTGAACCATGTTCCTTATTGTCATGTGCCACTTAATAAACTTTGATGTATTTCTTTCTACTTCTTCTCCATGACCCAAACTAGTACCTGTCACAGAAAAAAAACACCAAATAAAACTTCGATGACTAGATGAATAAATGCTACACTGAGAAGCCAACAGAAAATTATCTGGCCATGAACCTGTCATTTCTGCCCACCAACTACTGGTCAACCTCTTTGGTTTCACATGCAAACCTAAATGTCTCCTCGCATTCAAACCATGTGTTTTCTATTTTTCCATTTCTTTAATAATATGTGACCAGTGTTAACAAGAAGCGTTTTCCACACTTCCTTGTCACACACGTATACCTCGTACGTACAATCTCCTCCTCTAGAAAAGCTAGACTTGACCCACTTGAGTTAGGTAGTACCCATTCCCCCACACAGCTTTTGTTCACCATCTGGTCAAAAACAGTTTTTGATGTCATTTCCTTACCAGACACACAATCCACCTTTCTTCATTTTGTTCATTTAGTTCAGGCTTTCTTCACACCGCTCCTCAAGCAGGTATTGAGGTGAGGAGACAAGGTCTGTGAACCAGAGGAAGGAGAGTCAGCAAAGAGAAAAGGAAAACAGCTGTGTGATGTGAAATTCCTTAGGATTGGCAGCGTGTCCCGTGTGTGAGGTAAATTACCATATTTTCCATGTATAAGATGCCCCCATGTATAAAACAACCCCTACTTTTCTAACCCAATATTAAGAAATCAATATATGGATTACTTCCATGTATAAAATGACCTCCAATTATTGGTCTAACAATTTTAGACAAAAGTATCATCTTATACACAGAAAAATATGATATATTACCCTACCCTTGCATATGGTGATATTAAAATACAGGGAGTAGCTAATTTTTCTACAGATGAAGGTCTCAAAGATCTGTCTTTTAGTTCACAGAAAATGAGTAAGAAAATGTATCTGCCTCTATTAGGCCATAAGCTCCCTGAATGCAGGGGCTGTCTTATTCACCTTTGTAGGAAATCACAACCGTTCATCCATTCATGATTGTTAAATGAATGAGCAACATGTGCCTAGCACAGGGCTTCCCTAAGCTGTCCCACTAAAAACTAATCCCTCCCATCACCTCCTTCAAGGAAAATAAAGAATTATGATGTCTAAAATTATGGTCATATATTATCAGTTTCTCCTTTGTTTAGACAAGAAAACTGAAGTCCAGAGAATTTAAGCAACTTGCATAGTGTTGCATGCTGGTAAATGACAAAGACAAGATTTAAACACCAGTACTATCAAGATTCCATAATCTATGCCCTATCCATTATGCTTTTTTTCTGTTTATTATCTGAACCACTCATGCAGGACATTTATACTACCTAAAATTGCATATCCAAGCACAGATGGACCTAGCCTTAGGAGTGTACCCTGTTGATTAATATGCAAGACACACACAGTTAAAAGTTAACTCATTATATTCTACTCATTGGTAGATGTCCAAGAAAACACTGGACAAAAATTAGTCCAATCACTTTTTATCCAGATGGAAATAAAGTGCCTGAGAGATCAGGTTATTTCAAGTCTCTCCAACAAGTGATGAGTAAATAAAAGTAGAACCTAGTGTCTGTTCACAAGTCTACTCATTCTGGTACTATTCTGCCTCTCCTCATTAATTGCTGCTTCTATTATTACCAAGTTAGCATCAAAATGGCCTTGGTTTAATTACTCAGAGAAGCTTTTACAGCACCTAGTGTGACAGTCCTTGGGATTGCTTCTCTGGGAAGCAAAGACACGTTCCCATGTCATGTTTACAAGCCCCCTTAAGTGAAAAAGAAGCCAGCTTTTGTGAGTTAAACAACACACGTGCATATGCACGCACGCGCGCATGCGCGCGCGCACATATACACACACACACACACACACACACACACACACACACTCCTTGGTATTTAAGGAAAACTTTCCCTTTATCCTGGGTCTCTTGCCTGCTGCCCACTGCCTTCCTCTTTATTCTCTTCAGCCAGAGTGATTAGGTTACGAAGCTGAGCTAATCCTGTTAGCACCAGGATGACTTTTCTCACACTTGTGTGTCCCACAGCTCTTAGAAAGTCAGAAGGAATTACTGGGCATTGAATTCACCTTGCCAGAGAGATGACAAACAGGGAGGGAGGGAACAGGAGCGTGAATGAGCCGCCAACCTGTTCTTTAACCTTTCCCTCTGGAAGCCATTCTTCCCTCTGCGGGTGTCAGTGCAGGCCAGAGGCATGGCTAACTCTGCCCTTGAGACACACAGAGAGCAAAGTTGACGTCAGCTGTTTCTTCCTGAGCAAACATTCCACTAATTCCACAGCCAGACAGCTTGCAAAATTGCCTGTGTAGGACTGCTGAGGTCTCCTTTCCCGTCAAGTTCACTTTGTATTTATTCAGCAAAGATGCACCTACCACATACTGCACCTGGAGACACAGTGTCAGAATCACGGTGAGCCCACTTCATGGATGATTAGCATCCTCTGACCCAGCCACCACTTTCAATCACTTGCAACTGTAGGCAGTTACTTCTGTCCTTCCAAACCTTTCCTCCTCAACATCAGAACAAGTTTGTTTAAAGCACTCTGCTTCGAATGGTGCCTGGCTTGGAACAGCTCTCTTGGACACAAAGTCTATATGAAAATATATACATTCTAAACCTACTCCCAAGAAACTGGAATCCTGTAGAGCCCATGCATACGGCCATTAAGAATCTCTGAGTGACAAGCGTGACTTGTCTATTTGACGTTCATTCTAAGCACAATTCCTAAATTTAGTTCATTTGATTTTTACTGAACATCACCCAGGTACTACTGCTTGGCCAATGCTCCTCAAAGTGCTCTTCAGACTGGCAGGATCAACAGCACCTGAGACTTGCTAGAAATGCCAATTCTTGGACATCGTGCCAGGGGCCCAGGACTATTTTAATATGCTCTCCAGGTGATTCACACAGGGTTTGAGAAGCACTGTAGTAAACTGTGTATAGCTCAAATGTTGGTGAGAAGACTACCTGGCCCCTGAGATTTAAATATAATTGTTGGAACCTGGCTTCCGTGGCCTGGATGCACGTATTAGTTTGCTAGATCTGCCATAACAAAGTGCTTCAGACTGGGTGGCTTAAACAATAGAAATCCATTGTCTCACAGTTCTGGAGGCTGGAAGTCCAAGGGTGTCAGCAGAGTGGATTCATTTCAAGGACTGTGAGAGAAGGATCTGTTCCAGGCCTCTCTTTTTGGCATGCAGATGGCTGTCTTCTTTCTGTGTCTCTTCAAATACCCTTCCCTCCACATGAATCAGTCTGAATTTCCCCTTACCGTAAGGACACCAGTCATATTGGAGAAGGTCCCACCCACCTTGACCTTATTTTTTACTTGATTACCTCATTAAAGACCCTATGTCCAAATTAGGTCACATTGTAACGTACCAGAAACTGTAAAAGACTTTAACATATGAATGTGGGAGGAGGGGACACAATCCAACCCACAGCACTGTTTTTTTATAATTTTATGATTTTATAAATATCAAGGATTGTGCTAACACTATAGCTTTTGTTACCATACTGAGCCTTGCATCATCCAGGATACAACACTAATCCCTTTCTTTGGTTCCCTGTAAACTCCAACAAGGCCCTTTTTTAGTGAGTTTTGGTAGATTTTTACTGTACACTCAAAGGTGGGTGTCATGGGGACAGGAGTGTCACTTATGGCCTAGTGTCTCCCCCTTTCCTCTCCTCTCTCCCCCATCCATTCTTTACTGATTTTTACAACACAAATTCTTTGCCAGAAAGCCGTGCTAATTACCAATGATTCAAAGATGGAAGAGACACCACCGTGATCCCTTTTGTGTATACTGAGAGGCTGTGTTTTAAGTCATCTTCCCTGATTTAGGATAACATGGTTAAAACTGATGGCCATGTAATATTTGCTTCTGATCGGTTTTAAATTCTTGGTCCAGACATTGTTAATTATGTGACTCATTTCCCTTTCCTAAGAAAAAACAATCACACTCATACTGATGCAACTAGTTCGCAGGCTTCTGACTTTCAGGTGCCCTAATGTTGAGAATGGTCACAGATTATTTTATGAGTAGCTGCAAAGTAAACCACATATTCCATCATAGCTCTATTAAGCTTTATGGTTAAGGTGTCCACTTTCTTCCTCCTTCTATGGATGTTGATCATTTTTACTAGTTCATTAGATGCATTGTCAATGTTAATATCAATGTAAACCTCAACAACAAAAAAGGGGGCATGACTACCAGGATAGCTCAGCAGTTGAGTGCCTGCCTTGCAATTGCAAGGTCTGGGGTTGGATTCCCAGCCCCAACCCCGTGCAAACACCAAAAGCTGACCTGTGGCCCAACTGGTATGGCTCAGTGGTGAAGATTCTTGCCTCCCATGCAGAAGGCCCCAGTTTGGTTCCCGTCCCACGCAGCCTCCCTTCCACCTGTGTGGGATGAAACCATGTCACAACTAATGATGTTCAACTATGGAGACTGCTCTGGTCCCTCCCCCTTCTCTCTCTCCCCATCTCTCAAAAAACAATAAAACAAATATTTTTTTTAAATGTTAACCTCCTCTATATTTTGTGAGGATGGGGTTGGATTGTGGCATAAATAAACCCCATAGAGCACATTAAACACTATTCATTTATTAATCAAGCAGCATCTCCTATCAAGCACAAATTAAAATGGCCTAATAGAACTCATAATGTCACCACTCCTCCTCTTTTTCTTTCCTAATAAATGGCACCATCATCCTCCAAGCATTACCACCAATTTCCCATCTTTCTTTACTTCCCACATCCAATCCATCAGCAAATGTGTCCAATATTACCTCAAAAATAGATCCTAAATCACATCCCTTCTCTCAACCTTCATTTCTATGAGCCCTGGCCACCACGTTTATTGACTAGATGTCTGAAATAGCCTCCAAGTTGCTCCATTTCAGTTCTCCATCCCAAACTTTCCATTAAATCACGGTCAAAGTGGTCTTTTTAAAACTTAGATGTCACATCACTTCTCTAGCTAAAACCCTCCAATGCTTTCCAAGTAGATTTGAAATAACATCCAACCTCTGTACCCTGCTTTACAAAACCACATACACCATTGACCTTTTTTACTTCAACTCACACAAAACTCAGTGGGCCAGGTATCCTGCTAACTACGTAACAAGAACTGATTGCCTCCTTCATTCATCACAACAATGTTTCCGTAGAGTAGTTAATAGAATACTAGTGATGAGGATTAATAAAGTTAAGAACTTGCCCCATTGTACACAGCCAGTAAGTTCTGCAATGGAGGTGCATACTCAGTTTTTGACAACTAGCACTCGGTTCACAGTATGGGCCACACACTGGGTTTTGTCCTTTATATGTATTTACTCATTTAATGTTTATACCAGCTCTGCAGGGTAAAGATTAATCCCACCCTCATTTTATAGATAAGGAAACTGAGACTCAACGAGGTTCAGTAACTAGCTCTGGTCTCACTGCCTGGGATTTGAACCCAGGCAGGCAGCTTCCAGCCCAGGCATGATAGCAGAGCAGATGGAGTTCCACAGTCTCACTACCACTTAAATTCTGTACACTCCACCTGCCTTATCTTTAAAATGCAACAAGCTATCTACCTTGCAAGGTTGTCTAAAGAATAAAGGGACAAAGTATATACATAAAATTCAAAGAAAACTAAAAAATAAGTTCTATTTAATCACTACAGTGAGAAGGAGCCTGGCCAGGGGCTTAAGTGTATGAGATAAAATTGAAATGTGGGGAAGCCGGGATGGCTCAGTGGGTTAAGCACTCACTTTGCAGCACCGGGGACTGAGGATCGAATCCCGGCCCGTGAGGACCCATGTGCTGAACTGGGGGAACTCGGTTCAGTTCCCCCAGTTCAGTTCTCTCTCTGTCTCTGTATCTCTCTCTCTCTCTCTCCCCCCCCCCCTCTCTCTCTCTGTCAAAAACAATAAAAAAATAAAAATAAAAATAAAGTGAATGCCTTATCCTTTAAAAAAAAAAAAATTGAAATGTAAACGTCCATACTAAGACTGAGTAAAGAAAATAGAAAAAACATCATCAAGAAGATAAATACAGATTCATGCAATTGCATTTTCCACATGAAAAGCCCTGGGGATGAGGGTGGTTAAATGGAAGGCACAGATGAGCTCAAGTCCAATTTCTTTTTTTTTTTGTTAAATTTATTGGGATGACATTAATTGATATCAATTACATTGTTTCCAGGTGTACAATTCTACATTAAATTAATTATACATCGCATTGTGTGCTCACCACCCAGAATCAGCTCACTTTCCATCACTATGTGTTCGATTCCCCCTCCTTACTCCCTCCCCACCTGAAGTAACCACTAAACTATTGACTGTGTCCATGAGTCTTTGTTTCTTTGTTACTTTCAGTTTTATATTCCACTTATAAGTGAGGTCATATATTTCTTGATTCTTTCAGTCTGACTTATTTCGCTTAATAAGATGTTTTCAAGGTCCATCCATATTGTCACAAATTGCTGTATTTCATCTTTTCTTATTGCTGAGTAGTATTCCACTGTGTAAATGTACCACAACTTCTTTATCCAGTCATCTATCAGAGGACACTTTGGTTGATTCCATGACTCGGCCACCATGAACAGTGCTCCAATAAACATTGGGGTACATGTATCTTTGCGGGTTAAGGTTTTCAGGTTTTTTGGGTAGATACCCAGGAGAGGGATTGCTGGGTCATATGGCAATTCCATTCCTAGTTTTTTGAGGAATCTCCACACTGCCTTCCACAGTGGTTGTACCCATTTACATTCCCACCAGCAGTGTATGAGGGTTCCTTTTTGTCCACAGCCTCTCCAGCACTTGTTATCCCTTATCTTGTTGATAATAGCCATTCTAACAGGTATGAGGTGGTATCTCATTGTGGTTTTAATTTACATTTCCCTAATTGCTAGTGATGTTGAGCATTTTGTCATGTATGTGTTGGCTGTTCGCATGTCTTCAGAAGAGAAGTGCCTGTTTAGGTCTTCTGCGCATTTTTTAATTGGATTGTTTTTTTGTTATTGAGTTGTATGAGTTCTTTATATATTTTAGATATTAGCCCCTCATCAGAGGCATTGTTTGCAAATATTTTCTCCCATTCGGTTGGTTTCCTTTTCACTTTGTTGACAGTGTCCTTTGCTGTGTAGAAGCTTTTTAGTTTGATATAGTTCCATTCATTTATTTTTGCTTTTACTTCCCTTGCCTTTGGGGTCAAGTTCATAAAGTGCTCTCTGAACTCAAGGTCTATAAGTTTAGTGCTGATACCTTCTTCTATGCATTTTATAGTTTCAGATCTTATATGGAGGTTCTTATCCCACTTTGAGTTACTTTTGGTATATGGTGACAGTTCACAATCCAGATTCATTCAAATTTTCCAATTTTTCCAGCACCATTTACTGAAGAGGCTTTCTTTTCCCCATTTTATATTTTTTGCTCCTCTGTCAAAGATTATCTGTCCGTATATTTGTGGGTTTATTTCTGGGTTTTTGATTCTGTTCCATTGGTCTGTATGTCTGTTTTTCTGCCAATACCAAGCTGTTTTGATTATTGATGCTTTGTAGTATAGACTAAAGTCAGGGACCATGATGCCTCCAGCCTTATTATTTTCTCGAAGATTGCTTTGGCAATTCGGGGCCTTTTGTGGTTCCATATGAATCTAATCTTTTTTTTTTTTT
>PVKE010024475.1:0-17156 GCA_004027555.1 Craseonycteris thonglongyai | reverse complement strand
TGAGGATGAATTTAAGAATATTACAAAGGATGATATTTGGATCATCTGATGGCTTTTGTGTTTCATAAGTTTCCAAAGTACATATTTGGATATGTGATTTATTACTCTAGTTGTTTGTGTCTAGTCTATTGTTTTAAAGATTCATGATTTTTCTATATCTAATCAAAACTTTTATCATAGTATTCAAATTCTGATGTTAGAATGTAAAAAATCCTGGAAAGTAAACTTTTTACTAAATTAATTATGTATGGTGTGCCAAGGGGCCAGTATATTTCTGCTACATAGTTAGTTACTGCTCTTTCTCAGAATGGTAGTTAAAAACCCAAAAACTTGATGTGGAAAAATATATGTGTATTTATTTCTCAGATAATAGGCTAAGTAAGCATAATTAGTGTAGGGCTGGCTGAGGTGATAAATCCATGGTGCCAAGGATTCAGGTTTTTATAAAAATATTGCTCTAAAATCTTCAGGATGATATCCCCATTTAGACAGTAATTAGGGTAAAGGAAAGAAAAGAGAGCTTTTCTTTTATTAAGAGCATGACCCTGAAAGCACATGTACAACATCTTAAATCCCACTGACCCTCATTTGGCTGCGTGGTTACTCTTAGATGCAAAGTAAGCTGGAAATTTAATCTTTATCAAAATATCCATGTGCTTCACTGGTAATTTAGTGTTTATCCAAATATTCATATGTCTCGATATCATTTCCTTAATCATTTAAAAGGAAAGAAGAGGTACTCAAGCAGAACTACCAACATCTGCCCAGGGTTTAAGTCCTTTGATAAGGTCCCCAACTCTTGGACACCAGCTTTTATTTTGTTTCTTGTTTTCCTTTCAGTTTTTCCTGTTTCTTTCCATTTCTATTATATATAATTGTTCTTTGAGTCAATGCTTGTGGTAAGAGAAGGAAGGTTTTCCTGACCCCTTTTCAGGGTTAGACAGTTTTTGCTTCTACCATTATCTTTGCTGGCAGTAGAAGTTAGGTGTTCCTGCCCCTTACCCGGTTATTTACGGCTTTTGGTTCCTATAAGAAAACGTTCAAAAAGTGAGGAAGGTATTCTTCATCTCTGGGCACCATGAGAGGGGAACACTATTTGGTCTTGTGCTCTGCCCCCAATCTTCCTCATGAATACACGATGGTGCTCATAGTAAAGAACTATAAGGTCCCAGGTATTCAGAAATTTCATGCTTGTCATCTTTTGGTCTTTAAGAACACATTAACATTTCAGCTCTTTTTAAAAATTTTTTTTGATAGAGAGAGAGAGAGATACAGAGACAGACATAGAGAGAAGGGGGAGGGGCCAGAACAGTCTCCATAGTTGCACATCATTGGTTTTTCCACATAGCTTCATTCCACAGGTGGGTGCGAGGCTGCACAGGGCAGGAACTGGGCCGGGGTCTCGCCCCTGTGAGAACTGAACTGGGGGCACTCCCTAGTTCAGCATATGGGTCCACACGGGCCGGGGCCGGGATTCAATCCTCGGTCCCCAGGGCTGCAAAGTGAGCGCTTAACCCACTGAGCCATCCCGGCTTCCCTAGCTCTTTTTTTTTTTTTAAAGATTTAATTGTTTTGAGAGAAGGTGTGTGTGTGTGTGTGTGTGTGTGTGTGTGTGTGTGTGTGTGTGAGAGAGAGAGAGAGAGAGAGAGAGAGAGAGAGAGAGAGAGATAAGGACCAGAGCAGTCTCCATAGTTGTACGTCATTAGTTTTTTTTGACATAGTTTCCTTCCACTCAGGTGGATGAGGGCTCATATGGGGCAGAACCAAACTGGGGCCTCCCTTATGGGAGGCAAGAACCTTCATTGCCATCCTGGCAGTTACCAGTGTGCGCCACAATTCAGCATGTGGGTTTGCATGGGCTGGGGCTGGGATTTGATCCACAGACCTCGCAGTCACAAGGCGAGCGCTCAATCTGTTCAGCCATCCAGCATCCCTCTGCTCTTTTCTTTTACTTTATTCTTATGCTGGTCACCGTCTCTTGTGCTCTGTAAAGGCAAAATAGTTTATGTGATCTTGTTTCTCTAAGAGGCTTTTTATCCTTTGGAATTTATTTTACCCCTTACCACAGTTCTCAGACGGGCTTGAAACATTATGTACGATTTTGTAGTTTTTTTCTGGCATTGTTGTTATTGTTTGTGATGTTACAGTAGAAGTGATATTCTCTTATGTATTTTACGTACTAAGTTGAATCAGAACCTGTGCTGGAGTTTAAATAGCTTATATTCAGTATTACCTTTACTAAAGTAGTTTTTTATTTTTAGCAATTTTAGACTTACAAGAATTCACAGTACCAACTGTATGTGATCCACTGCAAAATACGTTTGGTAATTTTCCATTGGATTCTAGTGGTAAAATGGTTTGGGAATGCCAGAATAGCTCAACTGGTTGAGCGCTTGCCTTGCAACCATGAGGTCCAGGGATCTAATCCTGGCCCTGGCCTGTGCAAACCCATATACTGAACTGTGGTGCAACTGGTAACCACTGAGATGGTGGTGAAGGTTCTGGTCTCCCATGTGGGAGCCCTGCCAGTTCGGTTCCTGCCCTGCACAGCCCCATATCTACCTGTGTGGAATGAAACTATGTCACAACTAATGATGTACAACTATGGAGACTGCTCTGGGCTCTCCTCTCTTCTCTCTCTCTCTCTTTCTCACCTTATCTCAAAAACCAATTAAAAAAATGAATTATTGGATTTATGTAGTAAACCTAGCCCAATCTTAGCTAGTATGTGAACCTAGCTGAATCCCTCAATATTTGCATTCCCGTTCCCTACTGTTTTTCATATAGGTCAGGAGTATCAAACTCAATTAAAACACGGGCCATTTGGTGCAACAGGCAAGATTCATGCGGGCCACATCACATTTACAAATGTCGTTGGAACTGAGTCAGCGCGTTTATACGCCCACAGGCCCCCAGGAAAGGCACTGGGCCACATGTATACTCGTCTTCAGTAGTTAAAGGGTTAATGAGGGAATTGTGTGTACGGCATTGCTTCGATCTCCCCTAAGCGCTATTTTCTTCATCACAATTTTTTCTATTTTCATTTTATTTCAGAGCATCGTGGGCCACAAACAATTACCTCGGGAGCCACATGTGGCCCATGGGCCGCCAGTTTGATACCCCTGATATAGGTGATTACTACGCTTACATGGCTGGGAGGAGGTTTTTATAATGCTGGAAATTATGTGCCTATGTGATATGCATACACTTAGCTATTTGCAAAGATCATGGGTAATATTATTAACAATTGTCAAATGTCTATTTTGTTCTCCTTAGAATATGTAGTAGACTCGTGTTATGTGAGGGCTGTCTCGAAAAAATTCTGCCACTGTCAGTATACTGAGAACAGGTGCATGGCTGGATACTTTCCAGACAGCCCTCGAATATCTGAATATCTTTGATTCTTCTGCAAAGTCATGGAAATAGACATATTAGTATAGTCAAATGGTTCCTTTTCAATGCTATGTAGGGTGAGAAACATGTTTTTCATATAGCTATAAACCACAAGTTTACTCAATGCCTATTTAGCCTATGAAAGTTCTTTTTTCACTACAATAGAATTACTGTGTATAGAATGCTAGATATAAATGTATTAGAAGTGAGTGTATATCTTAGTTTAGTGACTTCCTCACATATTCAGCTTTGTAGCATATACATGATTCAAATTTATACTTGAAAGAAATAATAGATTAATCTGTGTTGTGGATAATCACCATCCATAATGCTATGGATTTCTGTTGAAATAGTAAATTTTAAATCTGTAAAGAATAAAGACCTACTGTACCATAAGCAATGGCAATGCACAATCACTATTGGGTTCTAGGCTAGAATTAATGTTTAAAAATGGGCTCTAGCTTAAGATATTAACATCTTACAAGATAAATGTTCACTTTTCTTTTTCCATTTTCCATTTTGAAAATTACTAAAATGCTTACTTTACTTGAAGCTTAATAAATATATTTAGCTGGAGTTTAATAAATATCTTACAGAAGTGATAAAATCAAATTAATGATGTGTGCCCAGTAGTTATAGTTTTCTTGTAACACTATAAGAGCCATCTTTCTCTACAAGAAACCAATCTTCATAACCCATAAGAACTGCCCATTTGACACACTCTATTAATTGTAATTAAAACATAAACATCTAGTTTGCCGTGCTGTTAATAGATTTTGATCAGCTTTTATATTTGTTCCTACAGTGGTTGTTTCTGTATTGTGATTAAAACTCAATTTGAGCCTGCATACTGTGTCTCATTACTTGTGAAAATATAAGCCATGATATCAGTCATTTGCACTGTTTTCCCTTATGCTAATTTAAATAATCTGTCAATATAATGACAAATACTAAGATATAGTTGGGAGTAAGTGCTCAGCTACTCTAGTTATTTTATATTCAATGTCATAATGGTATAATTGATGGTCTTATATGTTTTTTTGGGGGGGTATAATTTCATAGTAAGATCCTACAAAATCCTCTGTCTCTTGTCTGGATTCAGTTGACTGTATGTGCCTTTGGATTATCTGGATGTGGCAGCATTCCAGTTCCTTTGATATTTCTGATAGAGGGATATTTGAAAAGTGGAAACCAGTGTGTAGGGAGGAGCACACCTACCCATCAGGCAGTTTAATTTACATGGCCTTATCTGGTTCAGGTTCAACGGTTTGATTTTGAAAATGAATTTTTCTCTAACTCTTCAACTTTCCTTCTATAGAACTTGGATAAGGTCAATTAGACCCAGAGAATAAATGTTTGTACCTTATGTGAAAATGCAAATGATTGGCTTGTGGTTCTTGTGAAAATGCCAGAAATTGCATGTGTTAGTATTATCTTACATTTTAGTAATATCTGACATTGTAGAGAAAGCTAATTTGATAATTGTGGAACTGCCTTCTACAGCTGTGAATGTTCCCTTTCAAACCAACAGAAAACAACAGGAGGCCCAAACGTGAACATTGTTTTGAAAATTCTATTTACAAAATGTATCCATTAACAAACTACCCCACAGCTTTCTGGAATTAAACAAAATCAGACCTGGTAAAGTGGCAGTGCTATTAAATGGGCTTTGCTCACATCTGGTCTCTTGTATTTAACTCCTAGCAGAGTACACTTGGTAGGTTTTCTTGGACGTTTCATAAAATATTTCTGTTTATATAGCTAAACAGTTTAGCCACTGTAGTTACCAAAAACCAAAACTCTATTTGGGCTTTATAATAATTATATAAATGATACTATACTTTACGGAAATACCTTAATTTGGCTCCAATTTTTTTATGAACTTATTACAGCTTACTTGAAACTTATTATTTATAGCCTTGTATTGGAAATAAACACAGTTGTTCATGTCACCTTAAGATATTGCATGCATTTTGAGGGTAGAAATAATACTTTTCTTTTTTTTTTTCGATTGATCTTACTACTTAGTGGACTCTATGGTAGACTTTCTTTTAATCGGATGTCAAATAACCAGCAATCTCAAGCAACTGGCAAAAATATCAAAGAAATAATAATACATTTATCTGGAATGGGTGCCTTTTAACTGAATCTACTATATTAATATTAGAAAAAAATTGGTAAGACAAATTTGTTCAAAATTAATATTTAAAATCAAACTATTTTTTCTTTAGATAGAAATTTTACTCATCCTTATATTTTTTAGTTTATGGAAGTGAAATCCACTATAAAATATAGCAGGTGTTTATGTTTTATTGTTTATCAGTTTTCTTAATAAAACACCAAAATTATATCAACTGTACTATAACATTTAGCCAAATTGTATATCTTAAAATTTTTTGTCTATTCTGAAGTAAATGTTAGTATTATGAGGCATTTAAGGATAAGTGAGAAGGATTCTAGCTCTTTGTAATGACCCCTGGAAAACTACAACAAAATAATTTGATAAGTTATAGGACTCTTAGTAATGAAGGGGTTTTTTACTTTCTTTGTAGCCTGTTTTAGTGCAATAAGACTACACTCTATTTAAGGGTTTCAATGCAGTTTATTTTGCCAGTTCAGGATATGGACCCTATTTTACAGCCTAAATCTTTCTACATGTAAACAAAATTGCCCCATTTCTATAGATTCATCTCAGATCCTATGCAATATGTTAGGTGGAGAAAATTGGTAAGCAAAAGAAATAGCAGAGGTACATACAGAATTTAGGAAGATGAAAGATAATTTTTCCTATCCAAAGAAACAGAAAAGACTTCAGTCTATATATAGAAAAGACTTCAGTCTATATATAATCTGTGAACAGTTGTTTTTGGTTTATTGTTATTTCCATATCTCCTCAGCATACAAAATATATATTATTATACAAATAATCAAATCAACACCAAATTGTGGGTCCCTCTGAAGACAATTGTTTTTACTGTTTTTGACAGAGAGACAGAGACAGAGACAGAGAGACAGAGAGAAGGGGAAGGGCCCAGAGCAGTCTTCTAGTGTTGTGCATCATTAGTTTTCAGTATAGTTTCATTCCACAGGTGGGCGTGGGGCTGTGCGCAGGGCAGGAACTGGGCCAGGGGGCCTCCCACATGGGAAGCTCACCCCAGTGAGAACCGAATTGGAGCATACCCCAGCCTGGGGGACAGGGATGGGATTCGATCCTTGGACCCTGGGGCTCCAAAGTGAGTGCTAAACCTGCTGAGCCATCCCAGCATCCCCCTGAAGACAGATATTAAAAAAACAAAATTGCTAAAATTGAGTATTTTTTTTAACAACATAAAATATATATTGATGGTAATATTTTTCTTTTTAATAGAAGACCAGTACTAGATTTCTGGAAATATATATTGTGATTTTTAAAGTTATATTAACCCTTTTAGTCAAGTGCGACGTGCCGATAATGGCTTTTGCATCTTGGGTGAAAAGTGAAGCGGGCAGATATATCGGCTCATACGTAGACCATAGTTAAAAGCGCTATAACTTATTATATTTTTTCCTGTATTATGTATGACTGAAATAATTACATTTCTTTTTCAGATGATGTAAAAGAATATAAAACTAAAAAAAGTACCGGTACATGGATATCTAATACAATAACTTTCATAAAATTCTTTTTTCCTAAGTTGATACATTTTATTAAATTACCCTTTGCATTTCTCGCTAGCACAGCTGGCAGAAGGTAGCACTAAAAAAGGGTTAATATTTGTTAAGTAGAGTTCTGGGGTGTCAGATGATGAGTCACATTCAGCAAAGACTAGATGTTAAGGGGAAATGAAATGGAGTCGTTAGTCACAGGTTTGGAGGAGGTGCGCTGCAGTCCTGGGAAGGCCACATTGGCAGGTCCAGGCAGGATGCAGGCTGCAAGCACTGCAGCGGGACCCCAGACACACACTTTTATTGGGGTTTGCAGGTGAAATGCTTTGGGGTTCCCAAGGTTCCCAGGGCTGAATTGGACCATCAAACCAAAAAGAGAAGAGTTTTTGATAAGATTCCCAGAGGTCTTATCTAAGGAAAGCCCTGGGAGGTAGGGGAGATTACTTGTCACACTGATCCTTGGGAGAATCTATGTGCAACTTCTCTTTACTCCTGATTTTGCAGGCTGTTATCTAAGGTGTGTGCTCATGGGAGGGACTACCGGTAGTATCAGTGCCAGGCTTCTGCAGGGCCACACAAATGAATGCTGAGGCGGAAGCAATATTATGGGTAATTTAGCTAGCTCTCTGTAGCCATTGAATACAGCTAGTAATGCACTAGAAAAAGAAATCTAAGGGAAATCTAATCATTGGTACAGCTTGTCCAGACTGAGTAAATATCACTATCCTAGAAGATGAGACAGAGACTTGAAGTCAATTTTGGGTTAGACATTAACACCCACTATAGTCATCCTGGTATTTCATTCTGGAGAAGAATATTGTAGTAACATAAGAATTTTAAATACAAAATTGGTCTAAATATCATGGAAGAAGTCCTGTCTCACAAAACAGATTCTCTAGGAAATTTGGGAATAAGGGAGTGTGCCAGAAAATTCATATAAACCCAGATGAAAATGAGCCTTATTTAAGAGTATTGTGTAATGATGCAATCTGAACCAGGGCAACAGAATTCTCTACCCTTTCAAGATATCTATCTATGACTCAGAACTTTATGAAATGAGGAAACTA
The DNA here is from genome assembly GCA_004027555.1 of Craseonycteris thonglongyai. Lineage (NCBI taxonomy): Eukaryota > Metazoa > Chordata > Mammalia > Chiroptera > Craseonycteridae > Craseonycteris > Craseonycteris thonglongyai. Next base: position 9,051 of record PVKE010024475.1, on the reverse strand, counting down.
TTGGTTGTAACTGAACTCAAGCTTTGAAATAAAAGCTGTTATTTTTATGATACATTAACTTGATGGTGCATCCTTGGCATGGATAGGACTCTCCTTTTTTTTTTTTTTTTCTTTCATCTAAGGTGCATAGTAAGGTTAAAACTTCACTTTATCAGAACCTTTTCTTAGTACGGCCCAAAGGTAAATTGCTCAATCTAGTGTAGAATTCCTTGTGCTGCATTAATTCTCAGCTGTGTATTCCATATGGCTCCTTTTTTTTTTTTTAAGAGTTATTTTATTGTTAGAGAGAAGATGAGAGAGAGAGAGAAGTGGGGAGGGCCCAGAGCAGTCTCCAGAGTTGTACATCATTTGTTGTGACATAGTCTCATTCCACAAAGGTGGATGTGGGGCCTCATGTGGAACTGAACTGGGGGCCTCCTGTGTGGGAGGCTAGAACCTTCGCTGCCATCCCTGTGGTGACCAGCTTCACTACAGCTCAGCATATGGGTTTTGCATGGGCTGAGGCCAGAATTTGATCCTCGGACCTCATGGTTGCAAGGCAAGTGTTCAGCCTCTTGAACTATCCTACATCCCTTCATCTGGTTCATGTTTCACACTGCACTACCATAATTGTTGTCTCCTTTAGTGATTAGCTCACTAATTAGCACTTGCAGAAAGCTCAGTATTTGCAGCTAAAAGTTTTCGAAGATTACTTTCAGGATTGAGCATCTGATCTTATTCTCTTTCACTATGCTCTCTAAAATAGGAATGAAGGGGAAGCCAGGATGGCTCAGTGGGCTAAGCTCTCACTTTGCAGCCCCGGGGACCGAGGATCGAATCCCGGCCCCGGCCCCGGCCCATGCAGACCCATGAGCTCAACTGGGGAGTTCTCCCAGTTCAGTTCTCTCTCTGTCTCTGTATCTTTCTCTCTCTCTCCCTCTCTGTCAAAAAGAATTAAAATAATAATAATAATAAAAATATATAATAGGAATGGCTTTTGGGTAAAGCCCTCTGTCCCTCTAATATTTCTCATATGTATTCTCTTCCTTTGTATTATATTGTCCCCTCCCCCCCTTTCTGTAGTCAAAGAAGATATATTAAAAAAAAAAACTTTTAAGAGTGTTTTCAGATTGCATTGCATTATGTCACTTCCTGTGTGACACCACCACTAAACAACTCCACAATTTTTGTAGCTCAGAATCATTATTTATAAATTACGTTTTATTCTTCATGAGAATAAAGGTGGGTTATATTGACATATAATTACATGGGATCTTTGTATTTTTTCTTTTCTTTTCATGTATCAGATTTTCTTATTCCCACCTTATAGACAGAATATAAATTGGTAGAAATTATTTATGTATTGCTTTCTTTTTATAGTTCCACAGCTGAGGGCATTGTAAGCTATCAAAATGTACCTCATTGTTTTGCTGAAATAACCATGGCTGTATTTGAAAAGAGGGGTTCTATTTCATCCAACAAAATTACTAAAAGAAAAGCAAATGGTGAATGATGTGGAATATATCCTATCAACCTGCATAATCCATTAATGTAATGATGGCAGATTTGTCTCTTGAGGTATCTTCTGCTTCTATCATTCTATAATTATGGATATTCAAACTGGAACACCAAAATAATTATTACTTGAGCATTCTGAGATAATTTCTTAACAGCAGTGCACCTACCTCTCCAACTGCATTTTATGCTATTTTTTCCTAAATCAGAGATTAACAAAGTTTTTTGTAAATGGCCATATAGATACTAATTTAGGTTTTGTAGTCTATGGGATTGCTTTTGCAACTAGTCAACTACTCTTTTTTTTTTAAACATATATATTATTGTTTGAGAGAGGGAGTGAGGGAGGAAGAGAGAAAAAGAGAGAAGGAGGAGTGCCCAGAGCAGTCTCCATAGTTGTGCATCATTAGTTGTGACAGTTTCATTCCATACAGGTGGATGTGGGGCCAGGCAGGGTGAGCAAACCAGGGGCCTCTCGCATGAAAGGCAGGAACCCTTTGCTGCCAATGCATCCTGGCAGTTACCAGTTGTGCCACAATTCTGCATATGGATTTGCATGGGCCGGGACTGGGAATAGAACCTCAGACCTCGCGATTGCAAGGCAAGTGCTCAATGGCTGAGTCATCCTGGCTTCCCCTGCTTAGAATATTCTTGTCCTTGCTTTTCAGCATTCTTGACTTATTTTCTTTTGATTTCAGCTTAAATGAAACCAGCCTAAGTGATAGGGTGACATTCTTGTTTACTTGGAACAAACCTAATTTACATTTGTTTCTCAGTGTAATGACTAGATATGTCCCTAGTGTTCTCAAATGTGACATGGTTGGGATGATAAATTACTGGTCACCCTTCTCAGAAAAGATTTCTCTTACCATTCTATGTAAATTAGGGCACTATCAGAGCATCCATTAATTATATGTGGAACACTTCCTAGAAATTTTTTATGTATTTATATTATCTATAATATGCCTCTCCCTAGTAGAATGTGAACTGCGTGGAGACAGAATCAAGTCTGTCCTGTTTAGTTCAAATTTTCACTCCAAGTACATTATATGTAATATATACAGTATACTCAAAATAGCTGACTGAGTACCTCTGTGCTTGCTAAAGGATTTTACAACTGAGCATCATACAGTCCTCATTATTACATATTATCCACAATGACAAATTGTGCCCAGACACCTAACACACAGAAATTGTGAGATAATAAATGTCTGTGATGTTTTAAGCTACTAAATTTGTGGTACTTTTTATGCAAAATAGAAAACTAATATAATGTATTAGGTAATTCTTAGGTTCAGTATCTTTTGATTATTTTGTTCCTGCCACCCAAGGTAGTTTCCAGGGCTCTAGAAAAAAGAAAAAAAAAAACAACCCCAAAACTTCTGCTTAAGAGAACTAGGACCAATCAGTTACACCACTGAAACAGGAATGAACGGAAATAATTAGAGGAAATATTTTTTCTCACCTCTTAGAAGGGATTCAAGCCAAAACTTAGACTATATCTTCTCCCTTGCAGACCTCCTTAGTTCTTATTCTTTTGCTAGAATGAGATGTTTGAGGCTTTGAAGATAAAAAGGAGTGAACAAACTTTTCTAGGGAAGCATTTAGTCCTAGGTCTCCCTTGACTCTTTTGTGCCTTTGAAAATGATCTTGAGTTGGCCTTTGACTCTGGCTATGTTATTGCTTAACTTACATTCTGCAAGAATCCAAGAACAGATAAGGCTGAGAAGATGCCTAATTGAGAAAACACAACATTATATATCTTTTGATTTTACCTGGTTTTCTAGTAATTTTTTTTCAATCTCAATCTCATCTGGTATAACTAACAATAGCCAAGAACAGGTATTTCCTTACTTTGGATAAGAAAGGTAGAGGATTTTCAGCATCTATTCTAAATTATCTATGTACAACAAAATGAAATAATTCCAGCCAATAAAACTAGGCTGAACTTTAGACACATCAGTGGTAAGTCGCAGAACGTACCAAAACATTTTGATGTTTTGATGTTTCATTTTTTTCTGGCCAGGATATTTTCTGTAATAATTTTTTGGCATTTGATTTACTTTATGTTTTGCTGTTTATTTTTTAATCAATGTTATTGAAGGATAATTTTATATAAAATAAAATGTGCCATTTTAAAGGTGCAGTTCTATCATTTTAGCAAATGTATACCTGTGTGTCCATCACAAAAATCAAGATACAGAATATTTATCTCCCCCAAAAGTTCCCTTATATCTCTTTAAAGTAAGCCTATCCAAGATTAGCCAAATCCAAAAATATCTGCTTTCTGTGACTATCCTCTACTTCTTATTTTTGTATTTCGTATCTATAGAGTCATACAGTACATTGTCTTTTATGTCTGACTTCTTTTGCATAGCAAAATGTTCTTGTAATTTATCTATGATGCATTATTTTTTATTGTTGAATAATATTCTTTGTGTTATTATATAATATTTAGTCATTTAATATTATATAAAATTATATAATATATTTTAATCATTTAATTAAGGTATCTGATGTTTCTAGTTTTAAGCTTGATAATAAACTTGCTTTGAGTATTCATGTACAAGTCTTTGTGTGGACATATGTTTTCATTTCTATTCTATCTAGGTATGAAATTGTAGAGTCAAAGGCAAGTATATGGTTGATTTTTAAAAAGTGCCTAGATGTTTTGTAAATGATAGTATCATTTTACAGTCTAACTAAGAATGTATGGAAGTTCTGCTTGTTCTACATGTTTGTCAATACTTGGTATTTGCAAGTCTGTATTTTTATCTGTGGTAGTGACTACTATGTAGGGTATCTTACTATAGTTTTAATTTGTACTTCATTGGTCACTAATGATGCTGAGAATCTTTCTATGTGCTTATTGATTTCACATGTATTTATCATTGCTATGTGTCTGTTCAAATATGTTGTTCATTTTTAAATTGAGTTACTTGTCTTCTATTAGAAGACGTTTTATATACTTTGTGTATGAATCCTCTGTCACTTTGAGGTATTGATAGTATTATCTCGTTGCTTTTACTAAACAATGTCTTTTGAAGAGCAGAACTTCCTGTTTTTAACAAATTCCAATTTGTTAATTGTTTAGTTAATCTTTTTGTGTCCTAAGATATCTTTTCATCCCCTGTGTTGTAAAGATTTTCTTATATCATTTCTTATAGAAATTTTGGTTGATTTTTTTTTCTTTGTTCTCTGTAACTTATTCTTAATTAAAAAGCATTTAAAGTCTTCCTATAAACATTTACTATTGATTATTTTGTCCCAGGTACATAATGGTGATTTGACTAGATGTTTAATCTGTAGTTATAAATTCAGTCTTTTTAATTCTGCCTTGTAATATAAATCTACTGTACAAATTTTTAATAATTCACATTTTGTTTTTAAATGATGGTTTTTACCTATTCTACTATTAGCCAACTAATTTGCATCACCATGAAATATTAATAAGAAAACAGTCCTTAAGTAAAGCTAAATATCTAACTACTTCACTTAGTGGTGAATGAAACTAACCCTGGTGAAAATTTTGTTCCTAAAATTACCTTAAAGTTCTAGAACACTCTTTTAATGCCATTTATGACTTGTAGTTGCAAATCTGTAGAACTTTATAGAAGAGTATATAAATGTAAATTATGATCCAATAATAGGTTATAAAATTATTTATCAATCAGTTCTTTTAGTATACTTTTGTTAACAGTTGCCATCCACATTTTATTTAATGTTGAAGAGGTAGAAGAATACTTATAGAAATTGCAAAAGATATAGTTTATTTCCAACCTATTTGGAAATATAGAACAAACAATCCTAATGATTGAGAAAACAGGTCTTAGAAGTGACAATGGTTTAATTACTACCTTTCAGAATGTACATAGTACTTATATGGCATTCTCATAAGTATTTTTTCATTTGATCCTGGTAACAACACTGTGAGATCAGTGCTTGAGACATATTTGTTGGGATGCTGGGATAGCTCAGCAGGTTGATAGTGCTTGCCTTGCAACCATGAGGTCTGGGGATCAAATCCTGGCTCTGGCCCGGGCAAACCCATGTGCTGAACTGTGGTACAACTGGTCACTTCTGAAATGGTTGTGAAGGTTCTCACCTTCCATGCGGGAGGCCTCCAGTTTGTTTCTTGTCCTGCACAGCTCCACATCCACCTGTGTGGAATGAAACTATGTCACAACTAAAGATGTACAACTATGGGCCCTTCCCTCTTCTCTCTCTTTCTCTGTCACACCTTCTCTCAAAAAAAAAAAAAAATATATATATATATATATAAATATATTAAAAAAAAGACATATTTGTTAAATAATTTAATTCTAGGGAGTAATTTCATAACATTAACTAAATAATATTTTGATTACTTTTGTTTAATGACATAGAGGAACACAAAGCAAAAAGATGTCTATGGAATGACATTAGTTATTACATTGAATAACTAGTATAATATATCTCATTATTTAAATCTAGATAATTCTAGTTTCTTGAGGAAAGTCATATTTTTAAGCAAATACATAATGATTAAATTCACTGCTTTATTATTTAAATTACATTTCATTTTGACTAGGTATAAATAACAAACCTTTAAAAACATGAAAACTTTTTTTGAAATACATTTAAAATAATTTCTAGACATAAATAATAGCAGTTCTCGATCTCAAAACCACTTTTTACATCACAGGTTTCCATTTATTGTTCTATAAAATCATGGGATGTTAAATGTTTATATTTGAGAGAAATAAAATTATAAATCTTGGCTAAAAAAGCTATTTGTGTATAACTCTGTATCTCATCAGCTTTCCAATTATCATTTTGATTTTATTCTGCTGAATCCAGAACTATGTGCTAAGTCTTAAAGTGCTCTTAATTGGAAAGTAAGTGAGTTAATATTATTTTTCCCACATTACACATGAAAAAGAAGTTCAGCAAAGTGAAATGACTTATTCAAAGGCATAGAACTCAGCCCATATGAGAATTCGTTTTTAGTATTCTTTCTTTCTGCACTAGCTAATCTCCATCTGTTCTCATTCTCCTTAATCAAATAAAATTGCCATAGTATTGATGGCAGATTCCTGGTATATGTGACAGGTCATATTTGAGCTAACTGAACACGTTTTAGCTCTAGTTAGGTTTTTTGCACCAGATCCTTCTATGTTCTTCTTCAAGGATAAGGACCATCTAAAAATCTTACACATTGTCTTATTCACTACTGTATCTATAGCACAGCAGCAATGCATAGTAAATAGACAATAAATATTTGTGAAATAAATGCATTACTTATCAAATAAAAAAGAGATTTATCTCTTTTCTCTCCTACTAATGTCTCAACACCCATTCCTCTCCTAGTAGGTTGCCCTGTATCTATTCTTTGATCATTACATACTTTCCTCAACAGATATTAGAGCTTTTTTTTTTTTTTTTTTTTTGCTAAAAGTGTTGGAATGGAACTAGATAACACAACTAGATGTTTAAGAAAGAAATGCACCACATTGAATATAATATTTACATTTTTAAATAAAATTCACCACATTTATAGAGACAGCAGACTCTCAGTTAACTGGCACCCATGGGGTTTGGTAGATGCCAAATCAGTGTAAGTAGACTCTTTGTTAATGGAACTAAAGCAACCAGAAAATGCTTGAGAGTGTCGGATGCTTGAGTTTTAATAAACAGAGAGTCTACTGTACATTGCAATTAAAAGCAAAACACTTTATTAAAATATATAATGGGAAACAAGCACAATTCCTCAAATTCAGTAGGTGCATAAAATATGTTAACTTCTTATTCTTTCTGTCCTCATTTAGGATAACCTTGTTTTTATTTTATATTATGAATTTGGAATTTTTATGTACATTAGCATCATCTTTACAGGTATTCTAGTATTTTTCACTGTTCATAGTGTGGCATCTCTGAAAATTTTTCTTCAATGTAAAATTCTGTACATTATGTAGCAATTTCTCTCGATTTTAATTATATTCAAAATACAATTATTATTTAAAACATAAACAGCAAACAAATAATAGCAAACAGCAAACAAATAATAAAAATCAAAACCAAAAGCAACTTGAATTGCATGCTTAGGGATAGTTTTTTATTGTTTTTCTTGTAATCGTATAGGGAGCAATTCAAAGGCTACTAGTGATATTGGAAAAGTTTCTACTTTGAAGGTCATGTCAACTTTAATATACATGCTATGGAGTAAATAGATTCCCAGTCACCAGGATATTGAATGTACACACACACACACACACACACACACACACACACACACACACACATACGTGTGTGCCTTGACTGCACTGACATCATAAAAAGCTTTATAATTTTTTTATACCATTAGGATAGCTTTTCCCCTTGGCTTCCCTTGTCCTGACACTGATAATATGGCAATAACAAGAAAAAACAAAAAAAATATTTGCACAAGTATAAGTTAATCATAACTCATAATGGCAACTATGATATGTGAGATGTGCAAGACCACAGAAGTAAAGGTTAGCTACAACAGTCTAATTCTGTTCTTAACTTATAGAATCCATGGAAGAAGAACTCAGAGGCTAAATGTCTGCTTTCAGTGGACTCAACCGTGATCTTTCTGCTTAAACATGGTAATTCAAGCACAAAAGTCTGGCTTATAAAGTTTCTTGGAGTTCTTAATTTCTGTAATAGCCTATAGCCCCGTCTTGGTGCCCAGGGGCTAGTGTCAACAGAACTCAATTTGTAGATAGAAAAGTTGGAACTTGGAACTAATGATTTGTCTAAATCTCAATTTGTCTCTTTCTAACATTTTTGTTAGTAGTTTACACATTGTTACTGACTTACATGAGTTTTTGTAGTCCTACCAAATTGAAAATATTAGTGGAAACCAAGATGTACAGAAACTAGGACAGATACATTACCTTTTCAGACAGACTACAGAAATAGTCTCTAACAAGATACCACCAATTATTAGTACCCTGAAAATGTGAATAATAAATGTTATTCTATGGGAAACTAAATAGATTATCAGAAATTATTTTACACATGAAATCCTGAGGATACCAATGCTTTTAATTTTCTAGGGATCTAATAGCAATGCAACACTAATATATTTTTAATGCTATTATATATAAACTCTCTTATAATTACATTTTCTAATTATTTGCTACTATTTAGAGAAATAAATTTTTATATGTATTACATTTTTAATTTGTGATATTGCTAAATTATTATTTCTAAAAGTTGTTTGGTAGCTTCCTTTTTAAAGAAATAAATAATCGTGTCATCTTAAAATGGAGATAGTTTTATTATTTTTTTTCTTTATTGCAATCACTATAGTCTCTATTGTAAATAGAAATGATAAATTTAGTATCCTTCCCTATAGAGTTTTAGCTACAGATTTTTCAAAAGTTTTATTTGTAGATATACTTTATCAAAAGATGTTTTCTTATATTTCCTCATTTGCTGAAAGGTTTTAATTATGAATGGATTTTGAGTTGAAATTGAATTTTATCTTGATCTATTTTTTTTTATTGTTAAATTTAATGGGGTGACATTGGTTGGTAACAATTAGATAGT
>PVKE010024474.1:8274-23877 GCA_004027555.1 Craseonycteris thonglongyai | reverse complement strand
CTTCAGTGCATAGTTATTTCTATTTTACTTTTTGACAGATAGAGAGAGAGACAGAGACAGAGACAGTTAGAGAACCAAACTGTGGGAACTCCGCAGTTCAGCACGTGGGTCCTGCCTGGGCCGGAGCCGGGATTCGATCCTCGGTCCTCGTGGCCTCAAAGCGAGCGCTCAACCCGCTGAGCCGTCCCGGCTTTCCCCTGCCTGGGTTTTTTAAAGATCCTAAGTGCTGCTTAGAACCTGATGGGACAAAAGGCTCATTTATGTGTGGACATGGCCCTACCAACTCTGAATTTTTACTATATGATAAATAATAATTTGCAAGCACCCCAGGTCTTGGAAAGCTTAAATGGAAACTTGGGTATGAAATAATCAGGATTTATTTCTACTGATTCAGTCAGACCTGGGTTCAAGTGACAGTCAATAATTATACATTCCTGGAGTTTTACAAGGATTTTATGAGACAATGCTTATAAACTGCTTAACATGTGCGTATGTGAGTGAAAGGAGAGACCGTTCCCCTTCTGCATGAGAATTTTTAATTTACATACAGTAAAATTGGACCCTTTTGGGGTGGGTGTACAGTTCTGAGTTTTAACTCATCTGTGGATTTGTGTTGCTACCACAATCAGGACTGAGACCAATTCCATCACCCCAGGGGAAAACACCTTGCTACCCCTTTGTAGTCAGAGCCTTTCCCCAACCCTGGCTCTTGGCAACCATTAACCTGTTTCCCATTCCTATAGTTTTGCCTTTTCCAGAATATCGTATAGGAAATTGGCTTCTTTTACTCAGTATACCGCCTTTGAGATTCATGAACTTGTTTTCTATCAGCAGTTTATTTTAATAGCTGAGTGGAGTTCTGTATGGATATAATCATGTTCATTTGCATAGAATTTGACCTTAGTTAACTGTTCTAACTCTTGTTTCCTGGAAATGTTGGCATTGACCAACAAAAATCAAACAATGTAATGCAAAAATTTGAGATCTCTAAAGAAGATGTACAATAGCCAATAAACACATGACAAGATGCTCAGCATCTCTAATCAGGGAAATGCAAATCAAAACCACAGTGACATGCCACCTCACACCCATAGTGGCTGCTTTAAGAAATAACAAGTGTTGGAGAGGATGTGTAGAAATTGGAACCCTTGTGCACTGTTGGTGGGAATGTAAAATGTTGCTACCACTGTGAAAAATGGTATGGCAGTTCCTCAAAAAATTAAAAACAGAATTACCACATGATGATAGCAGTTCTGTTTCTGAGTATACACCCAAAAGAAGTGAAAGCAGGAACTCAAAAAGATATTTGTGCATTCAGGTTCATAGTAGCATTATTCACAATAGCCAAAAGGTGAAGCAACCTAAGTGTCCATCGATAGATGAAGGGGTCCATACACACAGTGGAATATTATTCAGCCTTCAAAAGGAAGGGAATTCTGACACCTACTACAATGTGGATGAACCTTGAGTACATTATGTTAAATGAAATAAGTTAGGCACAAAGGGACAAATACTGTACCGTTCTATTATGAGATCCCTAACAGTAATCAAAATCATAGAGACAGAAAGTACACTGAAGGGTGGTTGCCAAGGGCTGAGGGAATGGAGAATGGGGAATTATTGTTTAACATTTAATTAATGTTCAAGTTCAGTTTTGCAAGATGAAAAGAGTTCATGCCTAGATGATAGTGATAGTAGTAACACAACAGTGTGAATGTCTTATCACTAAACTGTACACTTAAAATGGTTAAGATAGTAAATTTTATGTTGTATGTATTTTACCACAATTTGTAAAAATTACCATGGATAATATATTTTTACATATTTACATATAATGTAAATATTTACATATAATGACTATGTAAATATTTATTTACATAGTCATTATACCTAAATATCTTAATACAATAAATTATATTAAAATATTAAAAGCATGATGGCATGACAGCTATTACTGGGCAACTTCTTTTGGTAAAAGTGATCTCTGGTTTAATTAATTACATTTGGGCTGTGGGACTATGGGTGATCCATAAACACCTGGCGGGACATCATAGCAACTCCTTGAGCGAAGTGACATTTGTAACAAAGCCCATCCCTTGAGGGCACCTATGTGATTATGAGCTGCTGGCTGCTGGGGGAAGGAAGCTTTAAGCCAGGGTAGCTCCCAGACCCGCTAAATGTGGCTCTCTTCACCTTGAACCCGAGCTTCTCAGCTGTGCTGGGCTCCTTCAAGGACCCTCACAGAGGGACTTATCCAGTGCTGCCCTCTGGCAGGCTCTGTCTACATAGATCGGTGCCAAGAGTAGCTGATGGAAGTCCAGGGGGCCTCAAGAGCTTAGGGGTGTGGTAGTTTGGCACATGGTGAGTGCTTGGTGCGTGTCAGCTATTAATAAAGACTCTCAGACTCCTCAGTAGCTTCCATGTGAGACTGCCTGGAAACCATCCTGGACACTTAGTCTTTGAGTTGACAACACAGATGGCATTTACTCTAGTGCTGTTTGGCAGGATTCCAGGCTACTGACCACATTCATGATAAGGGATCATTGACTTGGGAGAAGGGAAGAGAGAGGTTGGTCTCTATCGAAGCAAGATCAAGGCCTTCTCTATAGATCTGAATGCCAAGCAGACTCTGCCCCTTCGAGATTGCCGTGATGGGGTCTCTGGTCCCATGAGTATCATCAGTACCGCTCTGTATGAATCTGGGATGATAGGCAGTTACAGGGTTTTTTTTGTTTTGTTTTCGATACCATGGCACTAACGTGTGTAAGACATACTATTGAATTAATAATACTTCTCAGGAAACAAAGAAAAATAAAATACACTAGCAGGGTGGAAATACACTCTTATTTCAAAAGTTAAACTGAAGTATACTCGGACATCGTAGAATCAGAGGCTGCAATATGAGCCATCGATTCATTCTTTCAGCTGGTTATAGTTCGTGGTGGTAGTGCTGGGGACATGGGGGTAGATAAGCCAAGGCTCCTGCTCTCATGGCGCTCACTGCGACTGCCCTGAACTGTCTGTCCCCTCCAAGGGAGACCTGGCCTTTGGTTGAAGAGTCAGACTCTGGAGTTTGGCTTATAAACAGCTCTATTCCAGCCTCACAGCTAGATGTCTGGACACCAGAGGAAAGTTACTTAGAGGATCACTGTGCTCTTACAGACTGTGACAGATGGGGTGATAATCACACATCCCAGCTTACACCTGCTGTCATGGTGTAATTATTAATAGCACCCTCCCTGTCACTTTCAAAAGTGCCCTGGTTTTGATGGGAAAACACTGAGGGAGGGGTCATTTACAACTACTGAGATCCAAACGTTTGTGATGGCGAGGGTCTGGGTCTGCCCTGAGAGAACTAACTCAGGAACATGGCCTGTTCCAGTGCAGGACCCAGCCCTTAGAGTGCGCAGCAGGGTCCGCTGCATTTGGGTTTGGTCCCATTCTCTCTGTGGGCAACTGCCACTTTGTGTGTTCTGATCACTCAGCTCATGGAAACATCAAAACCTGGGACAATTTGGTTTAAACAACAATAAACACATACATACAAAAAAAACAAGTTTTTCCTTATGATCAAACATGTTTTTCTTTGGATAGAAATTAGACTAACCAGATCTTACATTCATTTTCTTTGGAATGGATGGAAAGGATATTAGAGTTTAAGTCTTACAGAGAAAGTTGGAAAAACAATTGCATAGGAACTCTAGTCTGGGTTAAGTAGGACAGAGATTCTGTTGTCTCAGTGGCTATAGAAAGAAATGTGAGTGGGGATTGAATTTTGTAAGAAGTTTGTTTTATTCAAGGGATATATTTGGTATGTAGAGGAAACACCCAAAAAGCTAGGTCGGAAGCTTCATATTCATGACACATTGGTGACTTGCAGCCTGTTGTGTTAGCAGGGATTGAGGCAGGATTGTCTAGGCCAGGTGGTCCCTGTCCTGAGGCCCTGCCCACTGGGTAGCCCAGATGCTGCCCTCCTTCTCCAGTGGGCCTCCAGCTTTGACACCTGAGGGTTGCCGTGCTGACCCTCAGTCCCACTTCTGACTCTGGAGGCCTGGGGTAGAGCTAAGAAGGGCATTTCTAGCGAAGTCCCAGGTGCTGCTGGCACCCATTGGAACCACTGTTTAAAGTTAAGTATAGAGAGGGTGCTAGGGGTTTGCCCTGAAAAGTTGCTCTTAGAAGAGGAGGACGTGGGGAAGCCGGGATGGCTCAGTGGGTTGGGTGCTCACTTTGCAGCCCCGGGGACCAAGGATCGAATCCCGGCCCCGGCCCGTGTGGACCCATATGCTGAACTGGGGAGTGCCCCCAGTTCAGTTCTTACCGGGGCGAGACCCCGGCCCAGTTCCTGCCCTGTGCAGTGCCGCCCACCTGTGGAATAAAACTACGTGGAAAAACCAATGATGTACAACTATGGAGACTGTTCTGGGCCCTCCCCCTTCTCTCTGTGTCTGACTCTGTATCTCTCTCTCTCTCTCTGTCAAAAACAATAAATAAATCTTTTTAAAAAAAAAAGAAGAAGAGGAGGACGAGGATGAGGACAAGGAGGAGGACGAGGAGAAGAAGGATGAGGACAAGGAGGAGAAGGAGGACAAGGAGGATGAGGAGGATGAGGAGGAGGACAAGGAGGATGAGGACGAGGAGGATGAGGAAGACGAGGAGGAGGAATACTAGTAGTAAAGATGTAAGAACAGCTTCTGCGCATGGAAGCCCGGAGCTGTGCTGCATATGTGTAATCCCCTCAGGAGCACTGCAAGGGGACAGCCTCATGTTACAGATGACAAGAGTGAGGCCCAGAGTGTCTGTGTGCCTTGCACAGCTGGCACATGGGAGGGCTGTGTGGAAGCCACTCTGCAGTACTGGAACAAGCCCTCACAAAGTGGGTAAGTGGCCAACACATCAGCTTGAAGATTCAATTAGCAAGCACAGGTGAACAAGGGACTGACGGTGTTGATGCCCCTGCTCCCCTGCCTGCTTTTGTGAGAAGTGTTACGAGGTAGGAAACAGCGATCTCATTATCTCCGACAAGAAGAGGCTGGAAGATTCTGAAGACAACTCTTGGCTGAAGCTTCAACTAAATGTATATTGTGCCTTGGGATATTAGCTAATTATTATGTTGATGTATTAATATTTGCCATCATGATTAGCAGGACATTTTAGAACTAAGCGATTAGAACTGGAACCAAACTCTACAATTTAAATTGTTTCAAGTCATACAGTATCACATTAGTACTTTGGAAGCATCGTGGTAGATGTGTACAAGCTGCTTCTGAGCTGTCTTCAGGCGTGAGTGTTCTGGTAACACATGGACATGCCCATCTCAGCCCTTCTCTTCTGGGTCTGCCCTCTTCTTCCATACTCTCTCAATTTTGGAACATCCTAGGGCCGAGAGTCCTCTGATCTCTTTCTAAGGCAGTCTAGTCCCTTGTCTTTAAATGCCAGCTAAATACTGGTCATTCCCAAGTGTGTATTCCAAGCCCTGTGCTCTCCCCTGAACTGAGGCCCGCCCACTTACCATCTCCACTTGATGTCACAAGTGTTCAGACTTGGCATGGCTCTCCACCTTGCCCCCTGCCTCCTCCCGGGATGCACATCCAATAAATAATGCCATTTTTTACCTAGATGTTCAGGCCAGGAAATCTTGGAGTCACCCCTGACTCCTCTCATAACCCACATCCAATCCATCAGTAAGTCCTCAGATAGATCCAGACTCCACTCACTGACACACTACCTTCAGGCCACCACCGTCCCCTGGACTGTCACCTTACCCTCCTAGCTGGCTTCTTGGTTTCCACTCTTGCCTCAGAATTGTCCAATGATTTCCCATTACATTGTGAATACAATGGCCTCTGGCACCCTGTGCTCTGGCCCTGGTGCATTCTCACCCCTGTCTCCTGCTGCTGTCCCTCAGCCACACAGCTTTTGGCTTTTGAGCTTTTGTGTTCTTAGAATACACCAAGCATACCCCTGCCTCAGAGCCTTTTGCACTTGCTTTCCCTCCACCTGGAACGTTCATTCCCCCAAGTGCTGTAGTACCTCTACTGAGAGCCCAGTCAGGAGCCTGGGGTCAGATAGTGCCCCCTCCATTTGCTGGTTGCATGACCCCTCCTGCTCTTAAAAGTCAGCCTTCTCGTGACAGAATGGAGCAGTGTAGGGCCGTTGTGCGTTCATGTCCAGACAGGAACTATGTGGAACCTAAATGGGTACAGGAACGCTTCTGGGTACATGTAACTCCCTAACTCCTCTCAGGTCTCTGTTTACACGTTACCCCAGAAAGGTGATCTCTTACGGGGTCCGAAATACCACTTCCATTACTTACTCTCTGCACTACTACCTAACCCCAGCTTTTTATTTTAACATAGCATGTATTTGCTTCTTTTTTATGATCTCCCTCGTTAGGGGTAAGCCCCTTGCCAGCTGCTGTTCCACCAGAGCCCAGAAGGGTGCCTGGCACATAGTTGAAGCTCACTCATTTTTGTTGAATGAGTGGATTAAAGCACACATTGGGCGTGGGCTCAGCCTCTTAACAGAGAGGGGTGTGCGTCTTCAAAAGCTCAGCGAGCATAACTAGAGCCCAGTGCAGCTGCGCTCCATGCCTATCCTGCTGAGTTAGCGGCTGTGATTAGTCAGGTTGGGTGACTGTCTCTGGAGCTGAGGAGCTGGGAAGGGCAGGAGGCAGCAGATCCTGGAGGCGCTGTGGGCAGGAGAAGGAGGGCGGGAGCCTTTCCGCAGCAAGGGCATTGCCTCTTCTGACAATGTCAGGGTCCACACAGAGCTGAGATTGTGGGGTCCTTTGATGGTTGCCCATTGAGGCCCCGCTGGACAGGGCCTGTTAGGTTTCATTTGCTTAGCTGGAAAAGAAGGCAGTGAGGTACAGCGCCAGCAAGCAGGCAGGTAGGCAGGCAGGAGCAGGTTTAGCCAAAGTAAAGACCCCTGAGTGGGAACCCTGGGAGATGAAGGTGGGAAAGATAGCTTGAGGACCAGACCCCAAAAGGCCTTGAATGCCAGTCCAGACACTGGAGACTTCCTCCGTCTTAACGCATCACAAGTCTAAGAAGTGTTTGCCACACATACTTAGACATGCCCCCAAGTGTTCTGAATATTAAAAAATAAATGGCAGAGGAGAAAATTACTATTTGTGTTCACTTAGAAAAATAGTTCTTTTTTCTCAGTTCCAGGTGGAATTGGTGAAATTAAAGGCATGGCTTTCTCCCTTCCACGTCCTGTAGGCTAGATTTAGTTCTTGGCCAGTCCTGACTTCCAAAAGAACAACAGATAAACACTGTCTTTGGAAGGCTGGATGCTGACTGAGAGCTCTTCCTTGATCGTCCTTTGTTTAGTTGAGTGAACCAGTATCGCCCACTGAGGCCCTTGAAAACCCAGAAACTGTCACATGGGAGTGCCTTGGAATTGGAGGTGGGAGGCTGGTTCTGACCTCTGTAATTCGTGAGTTAGGTTACACCCCAAGGAAGATGGGCTGCCCGACTTTACAGATCATTTCTGTAGAGTGTCCCTTCTAAGCCTACCTGGACAGAGAAACAAAGCAACCTTGTTTGGGGCACAGTATCAATATTCAGTGAGGATTGGCACTTTGTTGTTGTTGACACATCCCTGCCAGAAATAAGGCAACTGGCTAGCTGTGGAAAAATACCAGACTGGGAGTCAGTGATTTGGATTTTCTGGCTGAATGTGAAACCTTGGTGAAATGTCTTTCCCTCTCTGGACTTCAGTTTTCTCATTTCAGAATGAGAGGGTTGGACTAGCTTTGTGGTTCTTTTTTTTTTTCTTTTTCTTTTTAAGGTTTATTTTATTGACTTTGACAGAGAGAAGGGACTGGGCCCAGAGCAGTCTCCATAGTTGTATGTCATCAATTTTCGACATGGTTTTATTACACTTAGGTGGGCAGGGGCCTCCTGCATGGGAGACACACCCCCACACGCTAGGGGCTGAGCCAGCGGCCTCCCAAATGGGAAGCTTGCCCTGGTGAGAACAAAACTGGGGGCCACGCCCCAGTTTAGCATATGGGTTCGCATGAGCCAGGGTGGGGATTCCATCCTCAGACCCCAGGGCTGCAAAGTGAGCGCTTAACCCACACTGAGCCATCCCGGCTTCCCCTAGCTTTGTGGTTCTTAACCTTTTGGAACTCTTTGAGATTTTGATCAAAAGCCATGGACTTCTCTCCCCAGAGAAATGAATACACATGGTTTCGTCAACACTGGGAACAACCTGAAGCCCATGAGATGAAGCCCTGAACTTCTAGGCCCTGTCCCATCTGACCCACCTCCTCCCACTCATGTACCTCCAGCTACACGGGGCCTTTGCACATGCTGCTCTTGCCGAGAATGCTCTTCACATGACCCTTTGCTTGCTTCCCGCTCATCTTTTGAATGTCACCCTTCGCTGACCTCCCAACTTAGATTAAGTCAGCCTGCTAAACATGCTCCCCTCCCCTGATCACAGTGGTAACTAAGTGATTCTTGTGCATGTTATCTTACTGTCCCTAAGCCATGACATTCCGAGACTGATCCATGAGTGTGTGAATATGTCATAAAGAATCCGCGTCTGTGCTTCCTGTGACACACTGTACGAGATGTACCTTCACCCTCGATGATTTCCCCTGGGGCTGGGTGGGAAGTCACTTCAAAGTAGAGACCTTTCAGTCTCAGAAGACTGGCTTCCAGGCTTTCTGCCTCAGTGCAGGGCCTGACCTCCAGGCTGGTTGTTCCCCTTTGTTTATGTTCTGGACTAAGCTGGAACTCCCACTTGGAACAGTCCCACAGTGCTTGGCGCTTCCTCGTATTGTTGTACTTTTCTCTGGAGGGGAAGTGACCAACATCAGACTTTCCTCCCAGCAGACAAATTCTATGCACAAAGCCTTATGTCAGCTCCTGGGCACCCGCTGGAGAGCCCAGCCTGCCTCCCTGCCTCTGGGAGGTGAGTGCACATTACAGTGATCCCTGGCCATTCCCTTCTGAGCCCTGACTTCTGTCTTAATCTCCCTCAAGAAGCAAGCTGCACCTTGCAGGACTCCCTGACTCAGGTTTCTTCAGAATCCAGGAGATGGGAGGGCTCTGTAAAATGTTTCAAAGGTCAGTAGCCAGAGTATTAACCTCCCTGGTTCATATCACTTTCCAACAAAATATTATTACCATAGTACAAGTGTTTATAAGTGAAATTTCATTTTATTTGCACGGACGGAATGAGTTATTTACCAGAATGTTGCATTGGATCTTACTGTGATATGGGGAAAAATCCCTTGTAAGGTTAAAGATTTTTCTTTAACCCATTTCCCATTTAGAAAAAAAAAGTGCAGCTCACTGCCACGTTCATTTAATTTTACATAACCCCAGTTTTCAATGTGAAAATAAAATATGAAACTATTCTTGGATTTATTTCTAAACAGAACTTGTCTAATGCTAATGTAACAAATGTATATGATGATCAGTATTTAATATTTTTTGTGCAGTAAATTTCAAAGCACAGAACTTTGGGGGTAAGGTTAGGACTGTAATCTGCAAGTTATCTTGGGGTAAACACTACAGCCACAAGCGCCGCTGGGCAGTTATTGTATCAAATAGGAAATGGGGTAATGTATCTAAAGCTAAATGTTTATATATTAATATAATGAAATAATAAAAAGAGTAACAGTAGCCACTCTTTAAGAGTATCTCATGTGTGAGAGCACTTTTTAAACATCATATTTAAACTTTAAACTGCCCTGTGAAGTAGGTAGTATAATAGTACACATTTTATACAGGTGGAAAAATCAGGTCCAGAGAGGTTAAAGTTCCTATTCCAGGTACCCAGCTGGGATGTGCCCACACAGAGATTCAAATCAGAGTTTGAAATCTGAGGCTCTGTCTTTGTAAACATGGTTTCTATACTGTAAATCAAAAGATGAGGACTTAAGTGTGTGTCGAGCAGGTGTGTCCCACCTTTTGGCTTCCCTGGGTCACACTGGAAGAAGAATTGTCTTGGGCCACACATACAATACAGTAACACTCACAATAGCTGAAAAGGTTAAAAAAAAAAAAAGGTGGCAAAAAAAATCTCATGTTTTAAGAAAGTTTACAGACTTAAGTTGGGCCACATTCAAAGCTGTCCTGGGCCACATGCATCCCGTGGGTCACAGGTTGGACAGGCTTGGTGTAGAGTTTGGATTTGGCCTCATTCATTTTCAAGCGCTAGCAAGATTATTTCTCTCTCCCTCGGGACAGGCAGAGCTGCTACCATGATGGCCATGGCACCTAGGAGCTGTCATAGAGCACACTCAACAGTCAGGCCCCAGTTGGCATTCACAGCCTCTTAAACTCCATCTCTCTGGTTCTGCAGGTCTTTGGGGGAATATTGTCTTTAAATTTTACTCCAGTTCCATAATTTGCTCCCATATTCTGTCATCTGACCCCAGTTGAACAAAATTCCCCTTGCAGTACCCTTGGCTAAACTGACTGAAGCCAGAAATCTGCCTTCTGAGCTAATAGTTTTACCATCTAAGATTATAAAAACGTTGACTGTTGACGATAAATATTTACCAAGGGATTCCTATGTGTCAGCATTGAGTACTTCCATAAACATCTTTTTATTTGACCCTTATTATAGCTGAGGAGGTGGGTGTGCCCATTGGACAGATGAGAAAACTGAGACAGCTGTGATCGGTTCGGTAAAGCAGTGGCAGAGTGGGGACCTGAACCAGGTGGTTGGCCCTCTGGCCTGCCTGCTCTGTGTGCTCCAGGGCGTTCTTTCAGAGCTTTGCTGACCTCCATCTCAGGCATCAAAATCAAGGAAATCTTTCCATCTACCTTGATGTTTTCTTCCTTTTCTTCCCAAAACCATGTATGATTTCATGCCCTTCTTTTGTCCCAGAAAACCTGTTGTTCAAAATTTAGGTGGTGTTGCTCTCTCCAGAAAAATTCTTTCCAAACTAGCATGGAAGGTTGGAACTTGAGGTTATAAACCCCTAGCTATGTTTGTCCTCTGTGGTTTTCTCCTTTGGAAACTGAAGTTTAGCTTGCATTTTGATAATTTGTTTTCCCTGAGAAATACAGCACTTAATGAAGTCAGTTTGTTTTCTTTGATGGAACTCTCTTCAGATGCACACTGGCCTGAGAGTGAGAACCCTAAAAAAGAGGTGTGACATTAGAGTCTGTGTGACAATGCTTCTGTGGTACACTCAGAATTGGTCCATTTTTAACTTTTAGTATCTCAATCACCTGATTCCCCACTACTCCCCCAAGGAAAAGCAGTACTGAAAGTGTTTGGAAATATAGTTCATTCTCTGAGCCCGCTGCTGTGTTGATGAGTAATAATAGTCAGAGGAGGGCCAAGGAAAGCGCTTCTTAATATAGCCAATCACTGAGACCCACCAGTAGGGCGACAACAAGCCTTTTCTTCGGATTTCCTGCCTTGGACTTGAGGGAGTTTGAAAGGCTGGAGGCAAAGACTTTTCAGAGTAGAATTCAGGTTTTTCCTGTAAGGGTTTGCCAGCACTCACCACTGGGTGATTGGCATGTTCGAGAGATGAAACCCCTTTCAGTTCGTGACTTGGTCCTTATTCACTGTTTAGCAAAGACATCTGGGCTTGGAAGGGCCCTGTGATCCTCTTGCTTTAAAATGGGCAATGCTGTTGAAAAACAGAAGCCTCTGAAACGAAGTCATCTGTGCCCCTGGAAACAAGGTAAGAAGACCCTGGGCTTCATCTCCAGGAGGAAGGAAGGAGGCCATCAGCTGGGATTACTTGGTCTTAAAATAGAGCTAAACTCCTTGGGGAGACCATCTTCCAGATTAGAAAAGGTTTATAGTTCAACATAGTTTAAAGAAAATTAACAGTTCTAAGGACTCAAACAACTTGTATCTCAATATGATGGTGTGGCTTGGTGGAGAATTTTTTCAGCTTGTGATTTTTATTCTGTGCAACATGTGTCTGTTGGTTGAAAATTTTTAGTTTTAAAAAATACTCCAGGGTTGGGAAAGCTGGGATGGCTCAGTGGGTTAAGCGCTTGCTTTGAAGCCCCAAGGACCGAGGATCGAATCCCGGCTCCTGCCCAGGCGGACCCACATGCTGAACTGGGGAGTTCCCACAGTTCAGTTCTCTAGCTGTCTCTGTATCTCTCTCCCTTTCTGTCAAAAAAAAAATACTCCAGGGGAAGCCGGGATGGCTCAGTGGGTTAAGCGCTCACTTTGCAGCGCCGGGACTGAGGATCGAATCCCAGCCCCGGCCCATGCGGAACCATATGCTGAACTGGGAGCTCCCCCAGTTCAGTTCTCTCTCTGTCGCTGCATCTCTCTCTCTCTTTCTCTGTCAAAACAAAAAACAAAAAAATACTCCAAATAAAAATTTTGAGATCCAGGAGTTTGAATCTTTTGTGACACTTTGGTTTAGAGAATGTTATTGATAGCTTTTAAATATATAGATTCTTTCTTCCAAAGAGTTCAGAGTACCTTCTGGAAAAAGCCTCATGTTTATCCATCCGAGACACCCATGAAGTGGGTTGGCAGCATCTATGAAGACCTACTCTGTGTTTCTTAGGGACTTGTGTTAGTGTCAGTTTTGAGGAAAAGGAAGCTGGTAGGACTACAGAGCAATGATGTAGTGCTCTTGGAACTGGGGGACCTTCTTTTCAAAAAAACAATTTATTGTTTTTGACGGAGACAGAGAGAAGAGGGAGGCCCAGAGCAGTCTCCATAGCTGTATGTCATCAGTTTTTCAACATGGTTTCATTCCACACAGGTGGTCAGGGGCCTCCCACATGGGAGGCACACCCCTTCAGTGCCTCCAGCCAGGGGCTGAATCTGGGGGCGAGAACTGAACTGGGGGCCTACTGCATGGGAAGCACACCCCAGTTCAGCATATGGGTCTGCATGGGCTGGGGCTGGGATTCGATCCTCGTTCCCTGGGGCTGCAAAACAAGCGCTTAACCCACTGAGCCATCTCAACTTCCCCTGGGGGACCTTTTAACAGTGTCCCAGGGCAGTTTGCTCTTCCAGTGCACACAGCTGCCTTTTTCACAGTTACTGACACAGCAGAGCAGCAGTGGGCAGACCCAGGAGGCATGCCAGACTGTCAAAAATGGTACCCTCAGACTTCATCATATCCTGGCTCTTGTACCTACACTTGCCAAAAAATAGTGGAGGGTTACATTTGACTTATAGCAACACAGTTTGATTGCAGCTGTATGTGTGGATGTGTGTTGATGAATGGAAAAAATAAACTGGAAGAAAATGCATGGAAATGTTAACAGTAGTTGTCTTTTGTGGTCAGAGTATGAATAATTTGCTTTTTAAAAGGAAAGTAGGTGGGATGCTAATTTACTGTTCAGTTTCAGCCGTCCTGACTTTTCCATCAGTCATTCTTTGTCCAACAAATTACTTTGAAGACAGTACTCCTCAGTGGTCCTTGATCAGATCCTGGTTTGAACAGAATAGCGCTATGATATGGGGGCAATTCAGGAAATTTGAATATGAACTGGGCAGTAGATGATATTTGGGACCGTTGCATATTTTATGATGTGTTATAATGGTAATGAGTTATGTAGGAGAATGTCCTTTTTTGAACAGTCATGCTAAAGTATTTAGGAGTGACAGATTATGCTGTCTGTAATTTTACTCTAAAATGGTTCAGGTCAATGAATGAATACATATACAAATATGTATACATACAGATTAGCAAAATAGGATATGTTTAATAAGTGTTAGACTCTAGGTAATAGCTATATGAGGTTTGTTACATTTTTTAATTCATTTTTACTCAGTTTTTAAAAAATATTTAGAAATCAGGAACTGATTAGATTAAGACATCATAGAGCAGTGTCCTTTGGAAAAATGAATCCTAGCAGACATGGGTGTGATAAATGTGAGTCGGGATGTGACCCTTCCTCAGTGCCTCATGGGCCAATATCTCCAGGTACAAGGAACAACATTGGCATTGATCCACAAGCATCACTTTATAGCAGGAATTTAATAGATTTACTTACTTTTGGATTGTCTCTGGTTTTCCTTATAAAAATGTGTAAGAGTTCAAACTTACACTAAAATTTCCATTGCAAGCAGCTGGATTTACAGACAAAAGTAAAGGAAGTTTTATGATATAATTTATATTTGGTTGTGTTCATTGATTTAAGTAAGAGGAGTTGTAGGAGGGATTTCAGGATCCACAGTGAATGGGGATAAAAGGGAGAGTAGTTTGTTGCCCCTTGTTTCTAAATTCATAGATCCCACTGACCAAAGCATGTCTTTGCCAGTGCAAGGCTTTGTTTGCACAGGGAGACCCCCGATCCAGAGTCCAGTGAAGCTCTGCCAAGCCCCACAGTGATGTGGGAGTAGAGTGGTCCTCAGTTTGTTTGTCTTTGTTTCTAAAGGTTATGTTTTGGAGATGCAATTCTAGAGCAGTATTTAGGAACTGGGTATAGTGAATCCAGGCACCACCCCAAACCTGACCCTGACCTGAGTGCATTTTCCACAATCCACAGGCCACATGCTTGTGAATCTCAGCAGATGGCTGATGGCTCCAGGGCAAGTGAACAGTAAACCCGGTCATCCTCCTGTGTGTTTGCTATGGGCCGCTAGGACAGCCCAGGCTGCCCCTCCCTGATTTCTGTCACCCTGCGATGGCGAAGCCCAAAACACATTCAGATGGGAAACTTAAAGGAAATCATTATCTGCCCATAAGTCATTTACGTTGCTGTTCCTAGGTCGTGTACCTGGGAAGTTGAAAAATGGAAGTGACAGAATACTGATGGAGAAACATGAATCTCACCACCTCTGCCTGCTGTTACCCTAAAGAGCATTTTACACCCAGTAGAGAAATGTCTTTTCTTTTCTTCTACATTTTTTATTTTTTATTTGTTGGGGTGACATTGGTCAGCAAGATTACATAGGCTCCTGGTGTACAACTCCACAATATATCATCTATTTGTTACATCGTGAGCTCACAACCCAAAGTCATCAGTTTTGTTTTGTCTTTTCCCCATCACCATATACTTGAATTCCCCTTCCCTGTCCTGAACATCCTTAACCCCCCCACCCCTCCCTGGTAACCACCAAAGAGAAATGTCTTTCTGATGATTTTAAACAAGTGTCAGGAGGAATACTGTGATAGCTCAGCAGGTTGAGCACTTGCCTTGCAACTGCAAGGTCCGGGGATTGAATCTTGACCCCAGCCCATGCAAACCCATATGCTGAACTACAGCACCACTGCTAACCACTGGGATGGCTCCTCCCATGTGGGAAGCCCCCAGTTTGGTTCTTACCCTGTGTGGCCCCATATCCACCTGTGTGGAATGAAACCATGTCACAACTAATGATGTACAACTATGGAGACTGCTCTGGGTCCTCCCCCTTCTCTCTCTTTCTCTCTCACTCACTCACTCACCTTCTCTCAAAAGAATAAAATAAAACTTTTTAAAAAATAAAATAGGGGGAAAGCCGGGACGGCTCAGCGGGTTGAGCACTCGCTTTGAGGCCATGAGGACCGAGGATCGAATCCCGGCTCCGGCCCAGGCAGGACCCACGTGCTGAACTGGGGAGTTCCCACAGTTCGGTTCTCTAACTGTCTCTGTCTCTGTCTCTCTCTCTATCTGTCAAAAAGTAAAATAGAAATAACTATGCACTGAA
>PVKE010024473.1:8533-23875 GCA_004027555.1 Craseonycteris thonglongyai | reverse complement strand
AGAATATATTCTGCATAAACTGATATACTACCTTTTTTGGTTTTTATTTATTGTTTTTGACAGAGAGAAAGAGAGAGAGAGGGAGAGGGAGAGGGAGAGGGAGAGGGAGAGGGAGAGGGAGATACAGAGACAGAGAGAAGGGGGAGGGCCCAGAGCAGTCTCCATAGTTCCACATCATTGGTTTTTCCACATAGTTTCATTCCACAGATGGGCGCGGGGCTGCACAGGACAGGAACTGGGCCAGGGTCTCACCCCGGTGAGAACCGAACTGGGGGCACTCCCCAGCTCAGCATATGGGTCTGCATGGGACAGAGGCAGGATTTGATCCTTGGTCCCCAGGGATGCAAAGCAAGCACTTAACCCACTGAGCCATCTTGGCTTCCCCTGTACTACTGTGTTTCCCCAAAAGTAAGACATCCCCCAAAAATAAGACCTACTTACAGTTTTGCCTCTTGCTGAAATACGTATAAGGCATCCCCCCGAAAATAAGACCTAGCGCATCTTTGAGAGCAAAAATTAATATAAGACACTGTCTTATTTTCGGGGAAACAGGGTATAAGACACTGTCTTATTTTCAGGGAAACAGGGTACCTTTTTTGAATCTGTCATAACCTGTGACCCATAATACAACTCTTAATGATACTTTATATAAAGAAATAGTTAAAAGATTTTTATTAGCAAATAATTTGTTAAATTTTCTATAATATTTTTGAGTAATTTGTAAGATAAAACTCTATGTATTTGTCTGGAATGTGTCTGGCTTCTTACTCTACTTATGTAAGGTGTGCTCTCTATATGTTAGTATCTATATCAATATCTATATCTTTGGATAGCTCATAAGTGAATTAAACCATTTAAAGATAGTTAGTATCCTAAATTTCTACCAGATAGTAGCATAACCTCTACAATATTTCTGATATTAGAGCTATTATCTAATGAATTTCCCATTGCTAGTGGGATTTAACTTCATATCACTGAGAGATATAAGAGTAAAAGTGTTGTCACAATCCGGTACCATGCTGAGGGCTACATAAACCCCATTACTTAAAAAATTTAATATTTTGTTTGGTTTCATCAATTTATTTACTATTGAAACCACTGAAAAAGTAATGATGAGTTCATGAAACAAAAAAGAATAAAATCATTCTTGAAACAAAATATAATTAAATATATGCACATCTGTATCTCTAACAGTCTATATAATACACACACACACACACTCACATATATTTTATAAATACATGTATTATATATGCATATATATTTTTCATATTACCTGGGAGGTGATATGATTGTGGTTCAAAACTTGGACTCTAGAGAAATCATCTTCACCAATTAACAGCCATATAATTGCTCTCCCTCTCTCTGCTCAGTTTTATCGTCTTTAAAGTGGAGATAATATTTCATACCTCACTAAATAAGCTCATATTTGTGAAATGCTCAAAATAGTGCTATGAATAGTAATAGTAGTGTATAAGATATGTGTTCATGCAGACAGAGAAGCCATGTGTATGATTTAGGAATGCTTGTAATGCTTTGACTTTTCAAGCTTAAGGTGTGAAATGCATTTCATAGCTTGACAAAATGTGTCATTTTGAGCCTTCCTACACCAGTTATCTATGCTACATTAATAGAGTCTGTGGTAGAACTCATAATGCTGATAGAGAACATCATGTCTTATTATATTCATCCATGAACAGGCAATGACACCTTTTGTCAAAAGGAAAACAAATATTTTTACTGCCTCTTTTCACAACAGCATCTCCATATCTGTGTTAAATTCAATAATATGTGTAGTTTAAAAGGGCACAGAAGTCATGGTATTTAGCATGCTAAAAACAGCATACCTTGGGACAAATTCTAAAATGTTTCTGTAGCCATCTGAAATGGTATTCTGAAATGGTATCATCTTGTATTCCTAGTTGCGGCTTCTGATATAACCCTCTGCTACTGTCATTGCTGGTACATGGTAGTGATCCTGATAACATTTCTGCTTTCATTTCAGCTCTTGATTGGCCTTTAGCAACCACAGTAGGTGAGGCTGTCATTTCATCTCAATCCTTATAAAATTGAATTTTATGAAAGATACGTAACCTAGAGTTTGAGAGATTTGATTGACATCTCCTATACAGCTGCTTTAATCACAGAGACAGTTCTCTGAAACTTCTGCTGCTGTCTTCGTTTAAGTAGAGGAAGAGTAGAGAGGAGAAAAAGAAGACAGGGAAGACACAAGACTACTGGACACTATGAGAGCCACCTGTGTCTCTGCAAGAGTATGCACACTTACAATTCCAATTTTCTAAGTATACAGCATTTGCTGAACAGGGAACACCAATGTCGTTATTAATTCACTGCCTCAAATGGGGGAAGGGCATGACTATTGGAGTAGCATTTTACCTTGTGAATTCACAAAATAAATATCCATACAAAGATACACAATTATTTATAATATTAAGGCCAACACAGATAGCTACCTAGACATTGCTTCTTTGATAATGATATATGAGTCATGACTTTGAACTCTTTATCAGTTTTTTGGGAAAAATATATATGCATTTTTACCTAGTTGACAAATTTCAAATTCTCCAGATGGCAGGTTTAATATGTTCAATATGAGTGTGCTGTTAAAATATAGCAATAGAGTTATCTCTAGAGAAAGTCATTTGCTGTGAGAAAGCAATACCATATGATACATGAAAATAAGAACATTACAAGCTATTTTTATTTCACTCTATCTGAGCTCTTGATGAATAAAAAGTCATTACTGAACAAATAGATGAAGCTAATGATGAACTTAGCAACTTATTTTACCCATTTCCTAGCATCCCTTACTAAATATAGTCAACCTGTTCCTCATCTGCTTTTCTGTGTATTAGTAATGTTAATCATATCATGATGTTTTTATTTCTGTGTATTTGCTATTTCAATAGTAGGAGCTTTGGAAGTGAATTGGGACCAGATATATAGCTCTGTACTAGGGGTGTCATTTGAACAGCTATACCTGGGCCCTCTTGAGAATTTTGATAATTTAGGCCCTAAGAACCATTTCAAATATTAGAAAATCTCATAGTGTAAGACGGATTATGCTAACAATGGATATTATCTGATTCACCTCATCGCCTATTCCCAGTCCCACATGCTCACTAGTACCCCAGACAGTGCCTTGCATTGCTCAATACAGTACACGTTCAGGGCTTGTAGAGTCCATGATTTAAAAATCCATGGCCACGCTCTTATGAATGTTAGATATTTTTTCCTACATTAGAATTATTTAACCTATTTAGTTGTAAACTTGGTCTTGAATTAGTTATGACTTTATTTTGGTGATGATAAAATTTAAAGTCAATTGAATGCATTGAAGTTCCAAACTTAATGCCTATCACCCGCATTGAATGACCTATGCAAACTACCTAGAATAGCTGTCATTTTGATGTTTTCTGGGAAGTTAGGTTTCTACTGAGAAAAGTTATAAAATTATTGGAAATAATCAAAATAGTGATTCATCTACTAAGAGGACCTGGGCTGTGATCATTTTAGCACGTTTCATATAAGTAAAGGGAGACTTTATACTTAATAATGAGAGTTTGCGTGCTAAGGTATGAAACCATCTCATGCCACAACTCCTGATAAATGTCACTTTCTTATGATTTTGCAGGATTATTAGGCTATTAACTATATCGACAATATAAACTTTCAGTTTATTTTATTTTCAAAAAGGTTCTGTCCTTGGTTACCACCTGGATGGTGATGAAGATTCTTGCCTCCCATAAGGGAGGCTCTCAGTTCAGTTCTGCCCCTCACAACCCCACATCCACGTGTATAGAATAAAACTATGTCAAAAACTAATGATGCACAATTATGGAGACTGCTCTGGGCCCTCCCACCTTTTCTGTCTCTCTCTCTCTCCTTCTCTCGAACAATAAAATAAATATAAAAAAAGTAAAAAGAAAAAAAATGGTTCTGTCTAACTGTAAACCTGTGTATAGTGAATTGCACAATTCATAATAATAGAGTGATAATAATAATGAGTTGTATGGGCTTATCATAATGGTTATATGAGTTTGCCACCCATAGAGCTATATTTTAAAATAGTAATTAGTATATCTTTTTGATTTCTTGTCTTGAACTTGCTTATGCTTACTTGCTTATTGAATTAGAGAAATATTTAATAATAAAGCCTAATTGTTACCCTTAAAATTTTTGAAAGAAGCACTATAAATTAGTTGTAAATGGTTTGTGGTTAAAAACATGGACATTGTTGTTAGAATGACTACAGTTTGATATCAGCTCTACAATTATGTTCTTGATCATGGCATCAATTTTCTTATCTATAAAATTAAGGCAATGGTGGGTAATCCTTGTAGAATGCATGATATAAAAGTCAGCATTAACTTAACATTTTAAAGTGTTTAACATAGTGCCTGAGATAGAATAAGTGCTCAATTTATTTTTAATTATTATCAGAATTTAGACTTACTGTCTATTCATGTATAGGGTAGAGATTTGTATAAAGACAAAGAGATTTAAGTAAATTTTAAAAATATTCTACTAAAAATCAAGTAACACTGTGTTACACACACACATGCACAAATATACAATTTAGCATATGAACACATATATTAAGCAATCATATGACTTGGTTGTTCAGTTCATCAACAGTCAATGCTCTATTGTTAATTTATTGTGCTACCTTTTTTTAATATATTTTTATTTATTTATTTTTATTTTTGACAGAGAGAGAGCAAGAGATACAGAGACAGAGACAGAGAGAGAACTGAACTGGGGGAGCTCCCAGTTCAGCATATGGTTCCGCACAGGCTGGGGCCGGGATTCGATCCTCGGTCCCCGGCGCTGCAAAGTGAGCACTTAACCCACTGAGCCATCCCAGCTTCCCCTCATGCTACTTTTTTAGAAGACTATTTCCTATTTTTTAAATCTAGTATGCCAGTCATCAACTTGTCTTTTGATAGCATGACTGTTAACTATGGAATGATTATAAATTGCTATTCAGAATGAACAGCTGTGAAAAATAACAAATGATTCTGTATCAAACAACTAACATATTAGCTGGCATATTTAGAATTATAAGTTATATAAGTGGCAGTATTACATAAAACAGTAAGAGTATTCCTAAAATATAGAACTCTTATGTTGGTCAATTAAATATCCCTATTATTTGAACTTCAGAAATATGTGAATAACTGTATTTAAATATATATCTGTTAAGAAAGACCATGTACTATGGTTCAGTAAAGCAGCTTATAAGAAAATGTACTTCTGTAAGAAATGCAAATACTTGGTTTTATTTAGTTACTCTGAGTTTATGCAAAATCTTCCCCAGTATTTGTTTTGAAAATCTTTATTGTGTTTAACTATACAGAGACAGATCTTAAAATAAAATGTTTATTTTTATCACATTTTAAAGATAGGGAAAGTGATGGAAAAAATACACAGGAAATGATAATGTTTAAAAATCTGTTCTTTTACCATAGTACTGAGATAGATTAGATACAAGGGGTGTTGAATCAGGCAGGAAATTATTCATTAAGAAAGACTTTCTCTGAATAACTGAAATTACTCATGTCTATCATGTCATTATTTACATTTGTGACCAATGGAATAAAAAATGATTGATTATCTCTAACCAAAATATTCTGACAAAAGTATCTATCTAGAATGGTATTTGTACTAAAATGGCAGAGTCTGAACTTGTTATGCATTGTTGAAATACGAATTAATAATAGCAGCCATCTTAAGATGCAACCTAGGCATTTAAATAAGTACTCTATGTATGTTACCACTTCAATATTTATGGAACTATTATGCACTACATATCATAACATCTTGGTTTCTATTGTAATCAGAGCCATTAGGGCCAGATCTTATTTTGATGGTGGTTTTATTGTTTTCTGCTGTGGTTTATTCCTTTGTTTTCTTTTTAAAGAAAAGCAATTTTGTGGGGGAAAAAACAAAAAATCCTTGATTCAGTTGAATTGGGATTGTTATTTGTGACCCATTTTCCCCTCAAACCTTATAATTTTATTTTGTTCCCTTTCATGAGCAAACACACACAATGTACACACAGGCATGCACGTGGGCATTCTTACATACTGAGATCACATGTACTCAAGAGAAACTAAAACTCTTTAAGTAAAGCTCTGTGCTTGGCTTTGTCCATACCTTACATATACAATCATTGCAGACCCTACTTCAAATTTATTCCCTTTATTTCATATAAAAGGTATAAATCAGGCCTCTTGGTAAAATAAAATTAGAACAAAAAAATATATCTCTAGTGTATCTCTTGCATATAGTATTTAAAAGCTAGTGTATGTGTTCCCACTTATTTTGTCCATTATGAACAAAGGGGATTCTTCAGGGGGAGTATCATCAATCATATTTATACAGTTTTGCTTTATGATATTGAGATATTTTAGACAATATTATAAAGACCTCAACACCTCAGCATTATTTATAAAGACTCAGAATACCTCTAAAGCCTTTATATCTTTCCTGGAGATAGGCTTAAAAATCAGAAAAACCAACCATGTGCATCCTTTCTCATTCTGGAACAGATGGGTCTAAAGTATACTCAAGACTATTCTTCACTGTGGGATACTGCAGAGGAGGGTAAATAACCAGCACGTGGGTGAAATCTAGTGTTGTTTAAGATTTAGCAAAGTTAGCAGACAACAAAGAAACAGAAAATGTTGCACCAGGGTCTCAGGTGCAGGAGAAACCTGAAGTCAAAGTGATATTTCAGGACTGGAACATCTTGCTTAAGGAGCGGAGTCCTATGTGAATCAAGGCGATGTTATCAGAACTGATTTCTCATCTCCTTCAGTGTTATCACTGGGGCAGGATACAACTGGCAACAATAAATTGACCACACCTGACTGAAATGTAGGAAAGAAAGATCATGGTTCTCATGGACAAAATAAGAATTTCTCAGACCCATTCTGGCAACTATTCTGCTCATTTTAATTTTCATCTTGACTTTCCCTATTATTTTCTACTTTTTATGCTATAACAAAACTAATTTTACTTGTTAGATAAATAATTTCCTGCAAACAACTAAAATGCAAATTATTTCTTTCTTGATTCCTGAAATTCCAGAATTTATATTTTATTAACTTTTGACAAACTTTGTCAGTTCTCTGAAGTCCCTTTGGACACATGGTCTTTTGAAGCAGAGCATTCTGTTTGCCTACCATATGAATCTGAGTCTATCTTATATCTTTCCTCAGAGACTTGAATGCTGTTGAGACGATCTAAAATCTTGGGTTCCTGAAGGGGAGTAGAGACACAGAAAATGGGGAAGGTATAGGAGATAAGTTTAATTTCAATTTAAAATGTTGCATTAAAATCTTAATTTGGTTCCAAACCTTTAACAATTCACTTATTTTTTTCAGTCAAGAAATCCATGTTCAACCATGATAGGATTAAAAGTCTATTTATTTCTCTCAAAAGCCATTGAAAGTTTTATTTTGTATTATTTGTGATAACTCACAAGTTAAAATATTAGGTTATAAGAAAATCACAATATATTTAGGAAGAATTTTATTAAGAAATTTTAATTGTGATTAGCGAAATGCAGTGTCTTAAGAAAACCAATTTTCGATCCTACCAGTTAATAAAAAACTAGCTGTCCAAGTACTATTTGGCTTTAAAAACCAACATTTTTACATGTTTATGTGGATGTAATTTCCTTGTTAAAATGTTAAAAGGGAATACCTACCTACAAAATACAAAGGAATACCATTTGCCATGCAAACACTTGAAGAAAACTTGTTTCAGACTGAATTTCTCCTATTAAGATGTCAAAGTTTGTTTAAAAAATGATTAACTTAATTGGGCCCAGTTTTCTCATATATAAATTGAGATGAATGGATTGAGTCTCTTTCATTTTGAGAAGTCAATATATTTATTGATCTCAAAGACATTTCAGAGGAACTTTTTATGAAATTTGTTGTCATTTAAAGTAGGATAATCTTCACTTGATGGTACTCAACAGAAACACTTTTCAAAGTGTTTTGTTTTGTTTTAGTTTAAGCATATTCTACTGCATGAACAATAACTATTAGAATTCACATTTACTGTAATGCAAAGGAAAAGTATAATTTTCATGTTTTACCAGTATAATTTTCATGTCTCTCTCTCTATATATATATACATAGAGAGAGAGAATTAATACCACACTTAATCTTAGCCAAAAGGTCGAGAAACAATGAGAAAAAGAATTAATAATAGTTATTATAATATTTAGGATTTTGCAACCAGAATTTGACCCAGCATTTCTAGTTTGTGGGATTTAGCCTGCAGTATGTCACATACATATACAAGATTGTTTAATGCACTCTGTGTGTTATAGCCAAGAACTGGAAACAAATTAAATGTGTTAAAAGGACATTATAATAAACAGTATAATGAAATAGATGTATAAATGCAGTGTATGCTATTGTAAAATATGCCTCCACAATATGTCATTGAGAAAGGCAATCCTATGTATGTAAAGAAAATTATGTGAAAATAATTTACATATAAGTATATATCCCTATATGCTGGCATGTGCATAGCATACACTGTTATTTGAAAAGGTATGCACTTAATAGTGCTTCCCCAAATTGACACAGGTTGCCTTTAGGGAAAGAGAATAGGACTAGATGGTTTCCCCAAAGTTTATTAAATGTGTAAGTGAATGTTGTGCCTTATGTTTTAAGGCTGGTGGAATCTTTGTAGCACAGTCAGAGAAGGAGTGAAAAATTTTTTGAATTATAGGTCAGTTTATCAATATAAAACTGTCAGATAAAATTTTATTTAATCCAACTGTAATTGTGATAAAAATAATTTTTCATTTTAAGTAGAGATTTTCCAAGGAAGAAAATGATAATTGAATATGACAAAAACTGATAAAATAATCAATCACAATAATGTTCTAAAACAAGAGAATAAAGTGATTATTTCAGTAGATGTAGAAATACCAATTGATAAAGATTAGTCCCTATTTATATTAAAAAATAAAAACCTCATAAATGATAGTAATGGAAAGTAATGAAATACTTTGTGGAAAGCAACAAGTTATACATTTATAATAGGTTACTATGCAGAAGCTGAACAAACAAACAAAAAACCCTAAAATTTATGAGTAAAATAAACAAGCATGAGAGAAACTTTCATTTAAGACATTTTATATGAAAATGACACACACAATAGCAGTATACATTTTTCAAGGCTTTATACATACATTTGTATGTCAGGTGATTGAAAGACCATAAACTATGTATAGTACAGAGTGTCCAGGGGTAAAAGGGGATAGCACTGTTGATATCTATTGAAAGAGGCAAATAACCAGATGATGTAATGTAGAATTGAATACCTGGAACCTGTATAATTTTTAACAATGAATGGCACCCCAATAAATTTAACAATTAATAATAATTAAGAAAATACAGCCAAGACCCCAGTCTCCAAATACCACTGCACAAGGGAAGATGGTCCAATGACCCAACCTGAACCTGGAATACAGATACACACACACACTAATGGGAGGAGAGGGAGAAGAAAGGCAAATAAGAAAAAAAAAAAAAGAGCAAAGGTACATGATAGAAAATAAAAGGAGCTTTGCTTTGACCAATGGTGATAAAATGTCATAATCTGAAAAGTGAATGGGAGAAAATATTTGCAAACAATGCTTCTGATAAGGGGCTAATACTTACAATATATAAAGAACTCATACAATTCAACAGCGAAAAAGCAAATGAGCCAATTAAAAAATGGGCAGAAGACCTGAACAGACACTTCTCACATGAAGACATACAAATGGACAACAGACAAATGAAAAAATGCTCAACATCACTAACATTTAAGGAAATGCATATTAAAACCACAGTGAGATACCACCTCGCACATGTTAGAATGGTTCTAATCAACAAGACAAGGGATAACAAGTGCTGGAGAGGCTGTGGAGAAAAAAGGAACCCTCATACACTGCTGGGGGGAATGTAAATTGGTACAACCTCTATGGAAGAGAGTATAGAGATTCCTCAAAAAATTAGTAAGGGAATTGCCATGTGACCCAGCAAACCCACTTCTGCGGATCTACCCCCAAAACTTAAAAACCTTAATTTGCAAAGATATATGTACTCCAATGTTCATTGCAGCACTGTTCACAGTGGCCAAGTGGTGGAACAACTGAAGTGTCCTTTGGTAGATGACTGGATAAAGAAGCTGTGGTACATTTACACAATGGAATACTACTCAGCAATAAGAAAAGGCAAAATACAGCCATTTGTGACAATTTGGATAGACCTTGAAACTATCATATTAAGTGAAATAAGCCAGACTGAAAAAACAATCAAGAAACATATGACTTCACTTATAGGTGGAATATAAAAGTGGAAGCAACAAAAACTCATGGACACAGTCAGTAGTTTAGTGGTTACCTGAGGGTAAAGGAGGAGCCCAGGAGGGGGGGCAGAGAGAGTTTGGGGGGGGGGTGTTGGAGAGTAGGGATGGGACATTCAATATATGGTGATAGAAAGAGAACTGACTCTGGGTGGTGAGCACATAATGCAATGCATGGACATTATAATGTAGAACTGTACACCTGAAACTTATGTAATTTTTACCTACCAATGTCACCCCAATAGATTTAGCAAAAATACATACATACATTCATACATACATACATACATAAAATCTGACAAGTATAATCAAAGAGATTCTCTACACTATTCCTAAATTAATAAGGTTAAAAAAAAGTGGCTGGGGAAGCCATGATGGTTCAGTGGGTTAAACGCTCACTTTGCAGCCCTGGGGACCAAGGATCGACTCCCAGCCCCGGCTCGTGTGGATCCATGTGCTGAACTGGGGCGTGCCCCCAGTTCAGTTCTCTCTCTGTCTCTCTCTGTCTCTCTGTCTCTCTGTCTCTCTCTCTCTCTCTCTCTCTCTCTCTCTCTAGTCAAAAACAATAAAAAAAAGTGGCATATATCCTGTAAACAGCATAGGTCTGCAACATAACTCTGAAAGCATTTTGTTTTGGCACTAGGTATGGCTGGAGACCACAAAGTAGGGACAGAGCACAAGGGCCATACACTGAGGCCTGCTTTTCTGTTCTACCACTTACCACTTCTCAGATCTCAGGGGAATCACTTAGCCACACCACCTCTGAGATTTCTTAATCTGAAAAGTAGACAGTAATGTTTACCTCCCTGGATTTTGTGCAGAATCAATGAGATAATACATGACTTGGGAACAGTATGACTACCGAGCACATAAGTGTTTTAATAAATATCCTTTCTTTTTTCCTCCAACCCTGCAACCTTCAGTAATTTCATACTTGATGCACCTCCTGTTAGCAGGGATTCTTAGGAATGACTGTAACTATTTCTATAAATTGTTTTCCCTTCATACTTACTGAATTTTTCAGAAAATCTTTCATTTTTCAGTCCTAGCTCTAAATTACAGAACCCACGATAATGCTACTTCTGATGGTAAGTAGGGCCAATCCAAATGAGAGGGGAAAGCATCAATATTATAAGTGAAAAATTAACTTATTCAGTCTGTAATATTTTATAAGTAATGTTTGATGAAACTATTAGTTCTGTCATAAAGAAGGCTGATAAATATTGGTGTCACTTCATTTTACCTTGCAGTCATAGCAGATATATTCTCATCTATATATTTTTATAATTAATGATGGCACTGCTATTTTCTCCCATAATTGGAACACTTTATTGAGAGATTACCCACTGTTTGACTGATGTGCTTCATCATCTATACTTTTATCCAGCTGTGTCCCCACAGTTATAATGCTTAAAATTTATAGTTAGATTCTTTTTGCTGCTGTTTTCCATTCCTACGTAACTGTTTATTCATAGGATAAGGCTAAGGAAGATTTATGTTAGATCTTTTGAGCTTTTACATAGATGATTGGCAATGGTGCTCTGAGAATAACCACCTATTTTGTAATACAACTAATAAATTACAAGGTACATGTGATACTGCCTAACATCACCAGTGGGTCTCCATTTTATGAATTGTTGGCTGCATGGTAAGAGTTGAAGGAATGTTTCATCAGAAGGCAGTTCAAGGCTTATGAGGCAGGAGTTGTGTGTAAATTCTATGACATTGTGTTTACTAATCACTGAAAATACTGCATTCCACTATTGGTACTCTTTTAGGATTGTGGACTGATTTAGATTATATAGGGTAGAACAGACCTAGTGTCTCTCACTTTTTTAAATCATAGCAACTACTACGGTAAGTAGAAATGAAGATTTGACTAGGCAGAACTGTTACTGTTATGGCTGTTGCATGGTACCCAGTGTGCCTTAGGAAATAGAGGTGTTATGCAAACAATTGTCATGAGATTATTTTCCCTTCAATGCTTGATGGGAAAATAAGCTGATCAACTAAAGAAGTGCAGTGGGAGTAATGATCATTCAAAAAGTCTTCAAAATGAGTTTACAGGTATTTAATTTAAAAGCATGCTGTCTATTTTTTAAGAGTTAGTGTGTCTTTCTGACAAGATATGCTTCTAAAACATAGTGATGTTAGTAACTTGTAGATTTTTAAATATTTTTTCTTTAAAACCTGGCTTGGAAAAAAAAAAGAACGGTTGAATATTTCCTTGGAACATCAGGTCCTTTCTAAATGTTTTACTCTGAACAGATAATTTATTGTCATACCACCTGAGGGCAGGAAGGAAAAGGCTGGATTTAACTCACACCACTTCTCTGAGCTTTGTGAGATCTGAAGAGAAATTCACTAGCTATTCAGGGTCACTTTTCAACATAAAATGGTACTTCTGGACAAGGGACCAATCTCAGTTATCTTTTTTATTTTGTGCTTGTTTGGTTGCTTAGTTGATTGGTTTTGTTTTTCTCTCTCTGCTTAGATTTTTGTATATGCTTTAATTGAAAAATTATAAGCACAGATGAATGTAGGAGAATTTGAAATGACTTAGGTTCCTTGATTTTATAACAGTGATACTTCATTTTTACTTTGTTTCCATTGGAATGGAAACTTAATTCCACTAAATTTCCTTGTTAATTTCCTTTTAGAGCCTTTTTTTTTTTTAACCTTGTTACTTTAGGTGACTGGGTATGACAAAAAGTCATGTTTGATTTATAATCCAATATTTTTAGGGTTAGAAGGGCTCTAAATATCTAAGAAGTTCTGTAATTCACCAGTGTGGAATCAGACCCCCGCAGAAGGAAATTAACTTACTTAAGGCCTACACTGCTTAGTAACACATCTACATCAAGAATCCAGGTCTCTTGACTTACTGAAGAGTTCTTTCTCCTCTATATCAATACCCTTTCTTTGTTCTGTTCACTTATATAATGACATTTGAGCAGATCCTAACAACAAACCCTTTGTGTGGACTTACCAAGTTTGCTGGATGATGAGTTTAAGTGTTTGACAGTGACTATGACAATATAATTTATCCTGTGACTGCACAGATGACACCTGTATTGAATACTGCTTGGTGTCTCCACAAAATCATCCCTGAAAGAACTGTAGTGTTTACAGATCCACAGCTTCCATAGTTGTCATTTGAAAAATACCTGAAAATGTCATTCTCACTGTTAAAGATGAACGCCGGATAGAGGAACACAATTATAACTGCTAAATATAACATCAATGTGATCTTTCCCCCCAACCCCTTCCATCAATGTGCTCATCTGTATATCCTGTTTTGCTATTCTAGGTTTGTGTGCTGGAGAGGCAAATATTTGACTTCCTTGGATATCAATGGGCACCTATCCTGGCAAATTTTGTACATATTATTATCGTCATTCTTGGTTTATTTGGAACTATTCAATATAGACCTCGTTACATAAAAGGAGTAAGTACCATTTATGCCTTTGTTAAATGTTATTGAAATAAAGGTAAAAATGACAAACATCTTGAAAATTTATATGTATTCCCTCTTCTTATAGTACCATGTGTATTTTCATAGTTTCAGATTATGTCTACAATAATTAAAACTGTCAAGTTTAAACCACTTGACAGTAAATGTAATCAGATTGTATTTTCATAAATTGTACTTCCAGCAAATATTCTTTGGTAATTGAAAGCAGGACTATGCCCCTGTATTTCCAAATTATAAAGACCTAGCCTCTAATTTAATAGATTTAATGGGAATATTTTCTATTTCAAATACTCATATTTTTAATTTAATAAAAATAATTTAAAATTAATACAAACGAGTTTATAGTTTAGGTGTGAAAATATTAATATCTATTAAAATTGATATTTGACACACTTGAAAGCCACAAGAGTCTGGCTTAGTTTTTACGCTCTCCATGGTTTCCTGTTTAACTCAGAAGTATTTTGCATTCCCACTCAAATTAAACTTACTTAACATTAAAGTGAAATCCAACTGTGTTGCTGTTACTATGGGAACCATAACTTAGGATTTTTTCCTTTTGTATGTGCCTCAGATCTCAGCTAAGCTCTTCATTAATGTAGTTTTTTCAGTTTCATCATTTTTTTCTATTTCTCCTATTTTTCACAAAGGAAAGGTCTATAAGCATTTATTTAAAATTACAAAGAGAGTTTGTGGCAACGACATATAGAAGATAGTGCAGATAATGCTCTGCCTTATACAGCACAAACCAGCAGGTCTTCTTGGGTTTTAAGAAAGACTCCCTTACTTAAAAAACTCTCTCCTATGACCTGTTCTCTTTGTCATCTGGAACCCAGATAAAGCTCACTGGTTTATAAATAGGTAATATGATGGAAGCTGGGACCCAGGGACCCACTGACTGACAATGGATGAGTGAAGGCTAATAGTCTTCTCCTCTAGGTGTGCACTCAGAAACGAGTACATGTTATCTCTAAGGGTATTTTGCCATGTAAATTTTATAAAAAATAGGATGTGATAGTTTGGTTTGTTTTCTTATAAAAATTGTAATTTGATCCCATATTGGCAAGATAGTACAAGTTTGGAGATTTGGATCTTCTGAAATCATAACACCAGAGTTGAAATCTTGCACCTGCCAAATTCTGTGATTTTAGACAGCATAACCGCACTCCTTTGTTTTCTTACCTTTGAAATGAAAGAAATAGTTACATTAACTCATATGCTTTAATTAATTGATGCATTGTAAGTCATTATATGAATGATTCTTTTTTAGAGAGTAATTATTTTATCTTTAGTGCATATTTATTTCTATTTTACTCTTGACAGATAGAGAGAGAGACAGAGACAGAGACAGCTAGAGAACCGAACTGTGGGAACTCCCCAGTTCAGCATGTGGGTCCTGCCTGGGCCGGAGCCGGGATTCGATCCTCGGTCCTCGTGGCCTCAAAGCGAGCGCTCAACCCGCTGAG
>PVKE010024472.1:12009-23870 GCA_004027555.1 Craseonycteris thonglongyai | reverse complement strand
AAAACATAGATGTTGTTTTTAATTATTTATTTAATATTATTTTATTCAGATTAAAAGGTCTCCATGGGCCGGATGAGAGGGCCTCCAGGGCCGGATGGGCCGTAGTTTGGAGACCCCTGATCTAGAGTAACAGATGAGCTGCATTTGTTAAAGAGTTTTTGTTTGCAGAGTGTACTTCCTGAGGAGGTAGCTCTGGTTACATTCTCAGAGAGCAGTGTGAACCATGGATCGGTTCCCCTTTTCCATTGTAAAAATTTCTCTGCAAAGAAGACAGCAGCAAACCAGGAGAGAAGCAATTCTTCCCTCATCAGCTCCTGTGGTGTGAGGCTGAGACCCTCCTGCTGACCTTTCTTGCTGCACTGATGCTCTTAAGAGTTTCTTTTAGGGAGGGCTGGGAAGGGAGCTTCGTTTTTTTCACAGGTCTGTGCCACTGTCAATGATAGTCATGGTTTTGGCTTCCCCTCTATATTGTTTTCGGGAGCGCTCTTTAATTAGCTCTCCCTTTCTGTGTAATTAGGAGCAGATGAGATCAGAATCCAAGCCAGCTACTTGATGCTCTCTCTTCTAGAGCCCATCCTTTGAATCCTACATTGCTGTTAAAGTTTCCCTTCTTCAGGCAGACTACCGTCTAGCTCTGTCCAATCTGTCTGTGGCCACCAGGATCCGATAGGGCTGCTTTACTCACAGTGAGTTCATCACCTTGGTGAGAATGTAATTCAAAGAAGCAACTCTCAGAGACGAAATTATCAGCAAGGTTAATCAGGAGTGTCAGATACTGTGAGCCATGTCTCGGGGACAATATGCAAACCTCTCTCACCTGTTAGTAAGTTCGCTGTCCATGCTGGGAGCATGTCCTCCATGTCCCCTACTTGGTCAGGTGGTCTGGCTGCCTTTTTCCACACCACCGCTGCTGTCCTCCTGCTCCCAGAGAGCTGCCACTCTTGGGCTCATGACCTTCCTCACATGTAGGAGTATCTCTTCTCCTCGACACATGGTGTTACTATACCTCCCTTCCTAACAGGTCTGCAGCTTCTGAATAGGGCACATGCTCCATCAATACATCCCAGTTGTGGGTCCTACCCCAAGCACAGTGCTAAATCATCATGTTTACTACTCTATGTTGTCACCTCCAATTCATTTTATTTTGCTTTGTAAACTCACATATGAACACCCGAGGTCTTACCTAAGGTTTCTAACATCCTTGTTAATGG
Source organism: Craseonycteris thonglongyai (assembly GCA_004027555.1). Classification (NCBI taxonomy): domain Eukaryota; kingdom Metazoa; phylum Chordata; class Mammalia; order Chiroptera; family Craseonycteridae; genus Craseonycteris; species Craseonycteris thonglongyai. The sequence goes on along the minus strand of PVKE010024472.1, from coordinate 22,659 downwards.
TTTCAGGAAAATAAATCCTGCGCACCTCACACATCATTATTTTATTCTTGTTCTAAGTGAAACCCTAATGGCCAGGTCTTTCATCCAATTTTCAGGGGGTTCACTTGCTTTGAGGGACATATTTTACCCATAGACCAAGGCCTGTGCTCATCTCAGGGGCTCTTTATAACCATAAAACTGAACCCTTACAAAGAAAGTGGCTCCTTTTCACTGTAACAGTATTCATGGTTTCTGAGCAAAGTAGTCTGTAGGTTAGTGAACCAAATTCTGATTATATTAAAACAGTAGTTCTAAATATTCATTTATAAGGTCAGATACTTTATATAAGGAAAAGTGACACAGAAAAGGCTTACCCTCATCATGAAAACCACCAATAAAGATTAATGCTTTATTTATATACCTCAAGACTGCATAGAACCTTATAATTCAAAACAAAAACGTGCATGTTGTACAGTGGTATCTGTCATAGGTGTATTTAATTTGAACAAATATACAGCAGGGAGGTAAGGTGGACAGGGAGGGAGGCTACACAATAACTGGAATAGCACAGGTCATTATGCCTGCCCTGCCCTGCCCCGCCCCTGGCCCCACATGAATAACCAGGCTCCGGCCATCTGCATGAGGTGGGAGTGGTAAACCCACATCCACAATGTAAAAATCTGTCCTGAATGTGGTTCTAGTATTTAAAAACATATATCCCCCAAATTCACATGGCCCTGAATAGAAGCCAACTACTTCATCTGGTGCTTAACAAAAGAAACCGATGTAGCATGTCCAACACAGGAGGAAAACATGGTTGTGATGTACTGTGTATGTGATGTACAGTATATACTGTACTTGGTGGGTGATTTAACAGAGTGAGATACTCTGGTCTTTTAGACAGGCTAGCATCTTCCCTTTCCACCCTTTTAAAGCTGTGACTCTCCTGTGTGTACCTCTGTCACACATATACATATAAAACACATCTCTCTTCCCACTAGAGGGCAGCTGCAGGCAGAGTAGGAAGACAGAGAAGGCTTAGGGAAAATGCACACCTGTTAACTGACTGGCAAGTATTTAGAAATCTATAGTTTTTATATATGTTACCTTGAATGTGGCAAATGCATCCGAAGCTATGTCGAATGTTGACATTTCAACGTATCTGAAGAAATCATAAAACTGTTCTGACCACAAAATGATTTTTGCAAGTGGTTCATGTCTGATGCATTCTCTTAACATTATTCCACAATTTAGAGCGATTTCTGGAGATTCATACCTGCAAGAAGAAAACAAACAAACATGATTGCTCTGTTAAGACTCCAACACTGAACAGTTTAAATTTCTAGAACAGAAGTTTCAGGTGTGTCCTAAGTGACCAGAGCAGGTAGGTTACAAACATGCATCTCTCTCAGGGCCAATTACGTACTCAGGTGAATGTCCTCTAGATGGCACACACACACTGGTTAGTGGTGGCTGATTCAACCCAAGGAAAAATAACAGCCATGAGAGTGATCATGTGACTAAAACGTCATTATTTAAACTAAAAACTCTGAAGAGAGTATGTGGGGTCACACCTCCAAATAGGGGTTAGTTTTACATGTGGGTATTCAACACTCCAGAAAAACCAAATGCTGAATCAAAAGACAATATGAGACAAAAGTTTTCTAAATGCATTGAATCTCAATAGCTCTGTCAAATATATAGCATTTACATGTCATTGTTTCAATTCAATACTCAAAGTCGTACTTCAAAACTCCTGGCAACACGTAAACCCTACAGAATTGCGCCTGGTCCTGAGGATGTCACAAGTCAAGGACAGACAGCCTTAAGGACTCTCGCAGTGGACAAAGGGAACCCCACATGCAGCCTTCCTCACACCCATCTCTGCATCTCTGGCTTCTCCCTTCCCTGTGATCAAAAAGAAAACCTCCTTTTCCTCTCAGCCCAGCAGCCTTCTCCCTCCTGACACGCACGAAGCCCCTGGGCGGGCTCTGCCATGCCACTCCAGCACATCTCTCTCCACTTCCTGTCCAGGTGCGCGCACTGGTGTAATGTCTTTTCCATTCAAGTCTCCTCTAGTCTCCTGCAATCAAACTCCATTTCCCAACATGCTACTAGCAAAGCCCTCTCTTGGCCAAATCAAACAGTCTGTTCTCATAACAACAGAGATTCTACCACTTGGTGTCCTGACAGAGTGGATCTTTGCATCACTCAGAAAAGCAGCTCTGCTAGTCCTCTAAGCCTGACTGTCCCTACTATTTGCCTGGCTGAGGCCTTTCCTCAATGGACTCTAGCCTGCCAGTGAACGCAGGAACACCCATCCAAGGTCCTACTGGTCCCTGCTCAAGCTACTCCTGAACTACAGGGTAGGTGTTTTCTGTTGTCTCTAGACTTCAGTTAAAGGCCTACCGTAAACTCCACATGTATAAAATCAAATCACCTCTCTCCCCACAAAACCGGCACCCTCCCCTGTGCCCTCATTTCTGTAAACTGGCATCACTGTTTTGTTTCAGATACCTGGGTCAGAAACATGTCTGAGAAGCTTTCTGTGATCATGGAAATGCTCTCCATTATGATAGCTGCTACCATATGTGGCCACTTGCAATGTGGCTAATATGATTAGGGGACTGACTTTTAAATGTACTTAATTTAAATAAATTTTAGTAGGTGCTGTATTAGACAGCGCAGCACAAAGCCTTACCGACTTTACCTGCTCCCCACCTCCAGAGTCACCAGCCCTTCTTAAATGTGTCCTTTAACCCACTCACATGGCTACACTAACACACACTGCACACCTAGAGAAATGCAAGTGTCCCTAACCAGCCTCTTTGCTCAAGCTCTGCCTTACCAAAGATACCCAATATACAGGTGTATCAAGAGCATTTCTACCTTAAGAGTTTAAAATGATTTCTTCTTGCTAGCCAACGACAGACTTCTGAGCTTTCCGATCTGTTCCTCTGGTACAATGCAATAAAGCATTCTCATGACCTCCTCACTGCTGCCAATCACCATGTTTACCGGTGCCCTCTACCTGCTCTCTTGGTTCTGTCTAAACAAATTCTAAACGGTCTGGAACTTCAATCTTCAGTTCCACCCCTTTCACCAACACTTGCCTTATACACTAACCCTGGAATCCTATAGTACCAATTGTTATATAGTAGTATTATCCTTTTTATTGTACATAGGTTCATTATAGATCCATAAGAAGACCAAAACCACATGGCAGCTAGACTGTCAACTGGTTCTCAGGTGATTAAAATGTCTGCTCATGAAATGGCTCATCACATAATTCATCTTCACTGATCTTTAACAAGCAGGAGACTAGGAAGACAAGGGTAAGACAGTTTGGTATAACAAGCTGGGCAGGTTTTGATGGAGGATTGTCAAGCTTATCTTACACAATTAAGCGATTAAGCCATAAACCAAGTACAAGGCAAACAGTTATGCTGTACAGCTTGCTAACACTGGAGTGGAGAGCACAATAACATTTAAATCACCAGAGAAAATGTTATTGCCTCCAGATGTACTGGCCTAACAACAAGATTATTTTCAAATGCAAACTAACAGTGGCAGTATAAGTCCCCCTAATGTCTAACACCAAAATAAAATACTTGACAAAGCCGGGATGGCTCAGTGGGTTAAGCGCTCACTTTGCAGCCCTGGGGACCAAGGATCGAATCCCGGTCCTAGTGTCCCCAGTTCGGTTCTCACCAGGGTGAGACCCCGGCCCAGTTCCTGCCCTGTGCAGCAATGCGCCCACCTGTGGAATGAAATTATGTGGAAAAACCAATGATGTGCAACTGTGGAGACTGTTCCGGGCCCTCCCCTTCGATCTGTCTCTGTTATCTCTCTCTCTGTCAAAAACAATAAAAACAAATCTTAAAAAAAAAACCAACTTACAGTCTGAGCATGTAATCACATTGTATGAAAGTAGTCTAATAGATCAACCCCAGTACAAAAATCTTTAAAGGTAGATCACAGGGCTCCTTGAAAAAAATGGCTGCTTCCAGGTCCAAGGCAGGAAACTGCACAAGAGGACAAGGGACATCTTGTGCCAGAAAAGCACAGAGCCATCAAAGCCATCAGGGACTAATGGGTCTGGCTAAGAGGACAGAGGACAACTTGGAGAGGAGATCCCAGTGGCCCAAGATGGGGCAGTATGAACATGAAAACTTGGACATGATTGACTGTGTAATGGAGAGAAACACATTATGAGGAAGAAAACAGGATGAAGAAATAGATGAAATAAGAATAATGCAACATTAATTACTATTGAAGCTGGGTGATGGGTAGGAAAGGGTTTGTTATATGTATTATTCCCTCTAGTTTAATGTATATTTTCCACAATAAAGGCTAATAAGGGCAGGGGAGATAGGTTCTAGTGGATCCCAACACCAGGTACATTCTCTATGCTTCTTCTCCTCTCCTTTCTAGTTGAGGTTTCTGCTCTAGCCAGCTTAGATGAGAGCTTTAAACTTTTTCTTTAAATTGTATCTTAAAATTCTTACTTTATCTGATGTTTAACAATATTATCATACCCCTGGCTACTCTAAAGTGAAAATGTAGGTAAAGATACTAATTTATGGATTTTAATAATGATTACTTCCTATGGAAAAGGAAATATTGGCTTTAAAATTACACAAAAGCATCTGGAAGCTGCTCTGAGAACACCAAAATTTCAGATTACTCACTACATGTTTATACACCAAACTCTGGATTGACAACAAAAATTAGATGCCAAAAGTTCTATATGGCAACATCTGAAGAAGTAACAGGGACAGCAAGAGAAAAGAGGAAATAGAATGCTGGCATCCAGCGAAAGTACTGACTCATGCTTTGTCTAAGCAAGTCTGAACTTGAGGAAGTGTTTAATCACAGAGATATGAATCAGAGTGGGAGACAAGCTATAAACTAGGGGTAGGAGGGCCAGCTGATTCACACCAACCATCAGGCCAGTCACAGGCCTGCCCACCAATTTAACAGCACCACCAATGCTCGGACAAACAGATGCACACCAGACCTAGCCAGAGTTGGCAAACAACACTGGTGTGAAACATCAGGAGGTTACCTTGCCAATCAGGGAGGCTCAATGATGGAGAGGAGTTGTTTAGTTTTGAAATTTAAGGTTTTAAGGCTTTTTTTGTGGGTTTTGTTTGTTTGTTTTTTGAAACCGACACACTATCCAAACATAAACGCTTGCTTAGTTCAGTAGTAATTCCAGGAAGATGCATTACCAAATCAAGTGGGCTAGTGAGTGGACACACACAAGTACAAGGCAAAGAGGACTGCCTCATAAACATGTTCGCTGCTGACTGACAGACGTTAAGCTACAGAGCATCCAAATTCCATTGATCAGGCAGTTTTTACTGCCCTACACTGTGAGTCTATCCAAAGATGTCTTTAAACATGCAATTTAACTGATACTTCACACAATTAAACCTTTTAAATCTCAGAGAACAGAAACAGACCACAAAGGACTTTTTTCATCAGTCACATACAATTTGAGAATTTGAAGGCTCATGCATTCACCTATCTTTAAACTTCCATGGGCATTTTCAAACTCTATAGATCACAGGCTAAATTTTAAGGAAAATGTGTTCAAGTTCTACGAAAAAATGAGCTGACTGAATCAGAGAGAAAGTTTCCCCACATTCACCAACCTGTTTTTGCCCAAGACCATCTTTCCTTTTCATTTTTCAACTGAGAATATAAATGTCATTACATTGTACATACCCTTTCAATAACATGAACAAAATATTCTGTTGGGTGCAGATGTATTCAACAGTAGGAGTTCTTGTACCAATTTGTCTTCTGAGAATATTGTTGAAAATTTGAGCCACATCTTTTTTGCCCTATTAGGAATACAATCATTAAAATATTTACCTGACTAAATATCAAAAAGCCCACCCACCCTCCCAAATAAACTTGAATCAAGGCATTACATATATATAATTATAAAATATCTGACTTTAAAATGTTCAGACATTAAATTTTCTTACTTTATTTCTTTATAATTTCAAGTTTTAATAGCATATTATTTTTAACCCGAGCAATGTGTTGACAAAGTGAAATCTCACTATATAGAATTTCAACCATTTTCATCTCTCAGAATCATGCTAACTCAGATATGAAAAGCAAACTTTTGCTATATGCTTACAATGTTCAGGGATCTGATTCCCACCCAAATGGAATAGGCAGCCTCAAATAGGATGCTCGTGTTGTAAACACTATGCACACTTTCCTTCTATAGTGGTGGAAAGAGAAACTGTATGCTGCTATAGCATAATAAAAATGAAAAGAATTCTGTAAGACACTGAGCTTTAATGGTTAGACACATCCCCCTTTTAAACTGGTTCTACTTAGGAAAAACTTTATATAGAGATTAACAATGAAAGTGCTAAGTATCACATGATGCAGTAGTTCAGAGGTCAGAATTAGACCACAATGCTTGATTAAACAAAATACCGTATTTTCCAGCGTATAAGACGACCCCTAATTTTATAGTTAAAACATAGGTTTAGGCCTATATTCACTGTATAAGACTACCCCCCACTTCCGAGGCTGTAGTCTTATACAGCGAATATAGGCCTAAACCTATGTTTTAACTGTAAAATTAGGGGGTCATCTTATACGCCCGGTCGTCTTATACACCGGAAAATACGGTAGATGGACATTACTAACCATACAGGGAACCTCAAAATTGGAAAGCTGCATAAGAAATTAACAAATGCAGAACTGGACCCCAAGAGATGTTTCCGAATAGCCACTTGTTAAGAGGCTGACAAGCCCGCAGGAGACTGAGTAGCTTTCCAGCACCAGAAATCATCCTGGGGTCTGCACTAGGTCAGGAGGGTTGTAATAGCAATTTCTTAAGAAAAAATCTCAAGGACACACACTTCTTTCAAATTTATGTCTCTAAAGACCCAAATGAATATTAAATTCAGTGTTTAGGTTAAAGAACAGGATGGGTAGACAAAAGAGAAAAAAACTGATGTTATAGTTCATTCCCAACTGTGCAGAGGAAATAAAAACTGTTGTTGAAATTTGATACATTATTAAAAATACATAAAATCAGCTATATAGAGGGAAATATCATAGTTCTACAGGATAAATTTTTATTCTCTTTTATTATCATTATTATATTCAAGTAACCTATAAACCACGCCCTCCCCATTCTCTCCAAAACTGAATCTGGCTACATGCCTGCCACTTTCTCCCCTGGTTATTAAACACCTGTACAGACATCCAATCAGTCTGGATGAAAAACACAGGTTTAAAACAAAGCACACCCATGATAAAGAATCACGACTCATGACCATGCCAGAGTCTTTCATTACCATATAAATATATATATATATATATATACACACACACACACACACTTTTCAGACTAGTTTATGCAGACTAGTATCAAGGATCATTATCCTCACTGTTAAATTCACATTTTCTCACTGTTAAACATGTCACAACCCAGCTATATAAGCTTGGGCAACAATCTCAAATGCCTACCAGAGCCAGTGAGGAGATGCCATTGGGTAAAGTAGGCCTTGAGACAGAAGTTAGCTGTGCTGTGAGCAGTGCACCCGGGTCGGGGTGTCCTGCGTCACAGGGCAGGTGCTGCTCTGCTCCAGCTGAGGGGCTGGCCCTGTAGGACTACAGGCTTTTGCTACCAAAGTCAAATTTTTAAGAGAAGCCCAAATTCAAAACTGTGTATAAAGTTCTTCTGCTATTTAAATATTATCCTAATTTAAACACTTAAAAGCAGTGCCAAGCAAAACACATGATCTTTGATGTAATGAGTCTCAACAGGTGAAAGCAAAAACCAAGAACATCACTGGATGTTCTCTAAGATCTGAAATTCTAACATTCTATGGTCTTCTTTTAGATTTTTTATCCCTTGAGAGCCAAGGACTAGTGAATTATGTAAAACAGCAACTGTTTATTAGATGCAGCCTAAATGAAAGGAAGAGGGCATAACAAACACCTCAGAAATGTGGTGACATGGGGGGAGGAAACCTGGCCTACGCCTGACACACCCATGAGTTCCTGCCCTGGGTCTGCGTACAGGTCAGTGACCCATAGCCAAGAGTTTGACAAAAATCTTAAGATGTTTCAAAGGAAAGAACACATGGAAAAGGACTATGAATAAGGTATAGTTTTTGAAAAGTAGGAAATTGGTTTCTTACCTCGAAGTCAATGAGCTGTAAGTCGGCCACCAGGGTGCTGAGGAGCCCACTGTTATACAGTTCCTGAGCGAGCTGGGCCACCGCTTCTGTCTGTGGCTCCTTCTCGTTTGTGCCATAGAGAATTTCTTTCATGGCAACCAGATTTTTGGAAACTTCTTCTGTAGCCTGATTTTTGGGGAAGAGGAGAAAACCAGTTCATTTTAATAGACATGTATAACACACCCACATTTCTTAAATACTTTTTGTATTATATACCCACAGAGCTTTGTACAAGACACTGAGGTAGGCAAGCCCTGCCCCTGAACTCAGGAGCTTAACACCGTACATGGACTGACAAACACGCTCAACAGGGAAGACCAGCAGAGTTACAACATGTACAGTTGAATACTGAAAACAGTATTATGGGAGAAACAGGACAGGGACAAAAGGTTCAGCTCTGTGTCAAATGAGAGGGAAAGAACATGGGAACAGCCCTGAGCTGACTCTGAGAATGGAAACACTGGTGAGAAGACTGAGGGGAAAGAAATGGCAGGAGCTAGGACTGAGGGAGAGGGAGAAGCACAGGGTATGCCAGAGAAAAGGGGTGAAGGGAATTAGGGGATGACAACAGAAAATGAAGATGAAAAGGGCTTTGAATTCAAAGGTAAAATGTTATCAATAAATATGATGTCTAGGGAAGCCGGGATGGCTCAGCGGTTGAGTGCTTGCTTTGCAGCCCTGGGGACTGAGGATCGAATCCTGGCCCTGGCCTTGGCCCATGTGGACCAATATGCTGAACTGGGGTGTGGCCCCCAGTTCAGTTCTCAGTGGGGTGTGCTTCCCATGTAGGAGGCCCCCAGCCAGTTCCTGCCTTGTGCACCCACCTGTGGAATAAAACTACGTAGAAAACTAAAGACATACCTATGGAGAATGCTCTGCCCACCCCCTCACTCCCGCCCCATCCCACTTTCTCTGTCAAAAACAATAAAAATAAATCTTTAAAATAAATAAATAAATAAATACAATGTCACTAAAGAGTTTCTACTTTTGGCTAAAATGAAGGAATGAACCAGATTTACCTTTCCCCATAAGAAATGAACAAAAAATAGGAGAAAAGACAGGAAATAATGAATGTTAAACACTGAACTTTAGGCAGCATTGGACAATGGTCTCTGAGAGAAGGAAACAGATGAAATAATCCTCACAACTGCCCTCGCTCACTGCCTGGAGAGATAATTTCCAGGCCGAATCACAGGGAGGAGGAAGCAGGCAGGAGAGGTGGTCTCCACAAGTGAGCTGAGCTGACACGGCTGGAAACAACAGAGGCCAAGGAGACCAGACTTCTCAGGGTAGAGCACCCCACCCCAAAGAGCTACACAGAGGAGAGTGGTCAAGATCTGCAAAGATTCACTTGCTTCTTCAGCTGAGTACTGATAGGCACACACATTATGAGCCAAGTATCCCAGGCCAGGGAACAGGACCGCAGAGCTCACACAGGCCACAAAGCAGAGCCCTCAAAGGGCTTTGTCTGTCATTACACAAAATCAGCCCGAGACCAGGATGGCTTTGAATGAAGGCCCAACACCGTTTTTCAACCTTTTTCTTTCATTCTTTTTTTTTTTTTTAAGCCATCAGCTATCGTTACTGTATGGCCCAAGACAATTCATCCAAGTGGCCCAGGGAAGCTAAAAGGTTGGATACACCGATCTGGACTAAATTCTGTGCTCTGACCCCACCCAACAAAGTTTAAAAGCAAACCTGAAAAGAATTAAATCTGGAAAACACAACCAATAATGAGAAAAAACAACAGAAACAGCCCTGCAAGTGAAACAAATGGTACAATTAATAAACAAGAACATTAAATGTTACTATAATTATAGTTAGTATGTTTAGGAAAAAAATGAACATGGTAAGGCATGGAAGACATTTTACAAAGGACTGAAATCAAAGACTTAGAAATAAAACTACAATGTCTGAAATAAAAATTACACTGAATAGAATTAACGGATTAGAAGAAATTGTTAGTAAACATGGAGACAGACCGATAAAAACTATCTAAAATAAAACACAGAAAGGTGGGGGGAGAGCACATCAGTGAGTTATAGGATGACTGTATATAGTCTAATACATATAACTGCAGTCCCCAAAGGAGAAGGGAGGCTAGACAAAATATATGAAGATATAATGGCTGAAAAATTACCAGATTTGATGAAACTAGAACTCCATGGAGCCAAGTTGAAAAAAAAAAATCTTAAGCATAAGAAATAGAAAGAAAACTATACCAAGACATGAAAAAACCAGACAGATTTAATTCAGTGAAGACAAAATTTTAAAAGGTGAAAAACATACTGGTGAAAACCTGGTGAAAAAATACTACAGACAAAAAAAAAAAAAAAAAAAAAAAAAAAAAAAAAAAAAAAAAAAAAAAAAAAAAAAAAAAAAAAAAAAAAAAAAAAAAAAAAAAAAAAAAAAAAAAAAAAAAAAAAAAAAAAAAAAAAAAAAAAAA
>PVKE010024472.1:0-11909 GCA_004027555.1 Craseonycteris thonglongyai | reverse complement strand
TAGAAACAGAACAAAACAAAACTGTCCTCAGAATTCTATACCTAGTGAAAATTCACTCAAAAATGAACTTGAATAAACAGATGTTGAGACATAGAAAAACTGGTAGACTTTTCACTAGTAAACCTGCACTGTAGGAAATGTTTAAGGAAGTCCTATAGGCAGAAGGAAAATGATTTAAGATGAAAAGAGCACTGGAGATAGTAGTGTGGGTCAATATAAAATATTCCCCCTTATTATTTTAAAAAATATCTTTCAAAGATAATTGGCTGTTTAAAGTATAAATAACTATGTATCCTGGGGTTATGAGACATGTAGAACAAAAATATGACAATAGCTCAAAGGTGAGTAATGGAGTATAGTGCTGTAAGGAAGGTTCTTATACATGAAGCAGAACAATAGTTCTTGAAGACAGGCTGAAATAAGTTAGCTATACTGTATACTGTAAGTACTTAAAGGAACCACTGAAAAAACAAAACAGCTTTTGCTAATGAACCAACAACAGAGACTCAAGTAGAGTATTAAAGACACGTGAAAGGAACGCTGGGATAGCTCAGCAGGCTGAGCACTTGCCTTACGAACCATAAGGTCCGGGGATCAAATCCCCGGCCCCAGCCTGTGCTGACCCACGTGCTGAAATGACCTGTGGCACAACTGTAACAGTTGAAATGGCGATGAAGTTTCTCACCTCCCATGCAGGAGGCCCCCAGTGCAGTTCCTGCCTCACCAGGCCCACATCCACCTGTGAGCAATGAGACCATGTTAAAACTATGAAGACTGCTCTGGGCCCTCCCCCTTTCTCTTTCCTCTCAAACAATAAAATAAATCTTAAAAAAAAGAAAAAAGATATGTGAAAAATATAAAGGCTATAAAAAGCTATATAAACTGAGGTAGTTATGAACAGAAATACACTTCAGGGAGATAACTCAGCACAGACTCATATAACATAAGCATTTCATCGTACCTAAAGAATCATGTAGTTCCATGGTACTTCCCTTCTACAACTATCTACCCTCCTTACCAAATGATCACATTGCTTCACTGCAAATATTTCCAGTGTCCAGTAATGCAGCATCATCAAACTTTAGAATCAGGCAGCCACCAGAAAATTTTATGAGATAAACCCTGCCTCACCGTGCTGTCTGCTGGTCCTGGGTCTGCACTAACTCCTCTTCCACATAAAGGCTCCTCTTTTTTTTTTTTTAAGATCTATTTTTATTGTTTCTGACAGAGAGAGAGATACAGAGAGAGCTACAGAGAGAAGGGGGAGGGCCCAGAACAGTCTCCACAGTTGCACATCATCTGTTTTTCCACATAGTTTCATTCCACAGGTGGGCGCGGGGCTGCACAGGGCAGGAACTGGGCCGGGGTGACCGTGATTCGATATTTGATCCTCAGTCCTCGGTCCCCGGGGCTGCAAAGTGAGCACTTAACCCACTGAGCCATCCGGGCTTCCCCCAAAGGTTCCTCTTGAAGGGAGCTTGTCTATCTTTCCTGAATAGTCTTCTCCAGAAAACCTCTCAGCTTCTTTAACTGTCCTCTAAGACAGACAGTGCTAATGTTTCAACCCTATCCAGAAGGGAATGATGCAGAAAACACAGGATCACCACTTCCCTACAAGTGTTGCAAATGTTAATGGAGCCCAAGGCTACTTTTAACACTTTTTGCACATTCAAAGGAAGATTTTTGAAAGACACTGAAATGAAGGTTTTAACTCTGCTCACTATTTAATCTCATTAACAGCCCCTCATTCAACACTGTGGGGAGTATTTCTGTATTCTGAAGGACATCCCATATACCAGCTACCACTCTCCTGTTTGTATCATATAAAAATATGATCGGTATGCTTCCTGTGGCCTTGGTCATTAATCAAAATGCCAGAAAGGAAATAGACATATATGAGGCCTATCATAATGCCTTTGAATCATCATGTTTTTTAAACATAACAATCTCCTTAATGATAATCTTTGGGCATGGCTACCGAGCCACTCACATATGCACAAATTTCCAAATTACATTCAAGCAGCTTCTGTTAAATACTTTGATAAAACAAAAAGTATTTCTCCACATTACGACCTTTTTACAAAACCTATACTGATTTCTACTACTACTTTTTTCTAAGTGCTTATAAATGATCTTCCTGATAATCCCATTATGAAACCTTATTCAGGATCAAGGTTAAACAGAATCTTTTTACCTTTTCCAGTCTGCTGTTAGTACCCTATTCTGTTAATGCCTCAGATATCTGACAGCAGTATATCATCCCATATACAATTTTTAAGTTCCTCAGACTGTACTTTTTCTGGGCCAGTAGATAAAATCATTCATCAACAAAAGTTCTCTTAAAATCTACATGTGTTGCTTTTTCAATTTCATTTTATTAACCTTCATTCTTAAGAGGATTCTCTTGGACAAGGAAGAATCTTGACATTTAGTAGGTTTTCTAAGTATATTGTCTGTTGATTTTTATACCAGTGATCTGAAGCAGTAGGTAGGCCTCAGCCTCCTTTGCTTCTCTGGCTAGATCAAAGTTTGAGGTTCTTAGCAATCCTTCAAATGCCTCGGTTTACACTCTTCTTTGAAATCATGATATGATTTTAAGATGAGTTTAGACCATAGTCTATGCTCATTTCTGATGGCAAAAGAGGAATAAGAAAGGGTGCTAAAGGTATAGGGTTTCTTTTTGAGGTGATGAAATGTTCTAAAGTTGACTGTGGTTACGGTTGCACATTATCTGTAAGTAAACTAAAAACCACTGAGTTTTACACTTTAAATAGGTGAAGTATATATGTGAGTTGTATCTCAACAAAACCGCTTAAAAAACAGGGAGGAGAGAGGCAAGGAAATGGAAAACTACTTATGGTACTTCTGAGATGAAAAGCAAGCTGGTTTCACATGCATAGCCGCCTTCTTCCCTTATAGAAGATGACACTGTTGCCTCCATTACAGGTAGGAAGGGCAAACACATCACCGGCATTCTCTCATCTGCGAACCATTATGCTCATTGACCAATATTAAGCCTCCCTGCTTTTGGATTTCACTCATCTCCTGTGTCTCAGGAACTCACCTGTTATCTCATCTCCTCCTAGTATAGTCAACTCCCTTTTCACTTGATATTCCCATCAGTTTTAACTTGGTGCGTATGGCGGGGTTTAAAACCCTCATACCCCTCTGTTCTGGCAGGTATTTAAATGAGACCACGTTGAAATAAACTAGTCTCTTTAAAATGCTATTGCTTCCATATTATTTATAACTTTTCAATGAAATTTTTTGTACTTACGTAAATTTATCCATTGATAATATTTGCTTGTTATATATCAACCAAACCTCATTAATTAAATAAATCTTGCAAAAAATAAAAGGTCAAGTGTAAAAATGAGAATTCTCGTTACCCGTCCTTAACACATGGCTCAGAAAAAACGAAGATTCTCGTGATCCATACGCAATGTGTTAAATATGATCAAGACTCCCATTAACAAAATCAAACAAACACTCCCTTGACTCGTAACCCACTCCTATCTGCCCTCTAACTATAATTAAACCCTTTCAACACTGACACGGTTTGCTATAGCACAAACCTCTTTCCTATTCGCCCTGGAGTCAATCCCATGTACTGAAGTACCTAGTACTTTACAGCTTTCAGCCAGTCACCAAGGACCTGCCTGCCATTAAATACAATTTTAATCTTCATTACATGTGAGCTCTTGGCAGCATTTGCAGTTGTTGATTACATCCTTCTTTTAACACTGCTCCTCCCTTGTCCTCTGTGACTCACCACCACCCTAGTTTTTTCCTTCCTGTCTCCCTGGTTGCTGCTCCTGTCTTTGGCTCATCCTCCTTGACTAGGGCATTTAAATATTGGGAATTCCTCAAGGCACAGTACAAGGCCCTCATCTCATTCTATCATCTTTCCCTAAGTGATCTCACCCACACCCACAGTTTTAATTAACACCTAAATGCAGGTGCCTCACAGATTCCTATCTCTAATCCAGTTCTCTTACTCGTATATTCAGCAGCCTACTTGAAATGTCTCCACTTGGATGTCTCAAGGTACCTCAAACCTAACACATCTAAACCAGAAGCCACGATCTTACTCCAATGTCTGGCCTTCTTCCCTTGTTCCCTATTTCAGAGTATGATACCAGTACTGATGCTCTCATTCATGTCAGAAACTTAGGAGTCATTGTCAACTCTTCCCTCTTCCTCACCCTGTCCCAATACTGAATTCATCACCAAGTCTCCCTAATTCATCCATTTATCCCCACACCCTACCATCATCACCACCTAAGTCAGAGTCCTCCTAACTGCTACCTGGTTTATTAAGTAGCCTATTGACTGTTTCCTTGAATGCCCTATAGTCCCTGTTTTCATAACAAATGTGATCATTGTTCCCTCTGCTTAAAATGCTTCAATTACTAATTGCTCTTAGGGTAGAGAAAATTCCTTTTTATCATGGCCCATAAAAAGTATGCATGGTATGACTGACTACTTACCTCCCTGACCTTACCCTGCACTACAATTTCCTGTGTGTGCACCCCCCCCCCCCCCCCCCCCCCACTAGTTATATGCCATTGTTCTGGTCACTGTCTCCTTTCACAATCCTTGCACATATGGTTTCCTATGCTTGGAATGTTCTTTGTTCCCACACCCTGCCCCACCTCATGGCCAACTCCTATTCTTCCTTCATTGCTCAGCTAATGATCGAGTCCTCGGAGAAGTCTTTCTAGGTAAATTCTATCATACATTCATTGTCCTTCCATCAAGTACTTCAGTGTTTCTCCAGCTGCATGCAATGCTGCTCTACCTTATAAGTAATGCCTGTCCTTCTGCATTCTATGAAGAGCCCAGTGCTTGCAGCTACTCCGTACATGCTTGATGAATGGCTGCACATCAACATACTTCTCACTGAGACATACAATCCAGGTGAAAACTGGATGTAGGTAAACATGTGGCACCATAAAGTCAAGGGGTATTCCCCGAAAATGTAGTGATACTACAAGGAACTGATGGAAGGACATCTTGCAACATCTTATCAAGAAAGTTAAGGGCACCTGAAACTAATAAAAAATAAAAGCACTGTCAACAACCACAAAAAGGTAAGAGAATCTACCTGACAGTTATAGTAGAGAGCAAGGAACCTCCCTGTGTTCACACAGAGAAGCCAGTCTAGAAGAATACACACCAAAAACCGAGTGTATAGCCTGCCCATGGGGAGGGGTAAAAATAACACTTCCATTTTTCATTTGCTCTATTTCAGACTTGTTTGAATGTTTTACAATTCATATTTTACTTTTTTTAAAGAGAAATAATAAAGGGAATGAGATAAATAGATCAAAGTGTTCACTATGTTGTATTAACCTTCTCATTTCTACTTGTTTCATTCCCACACAAGACATCACTCTAAATTTTTAAGATTTATTTCTAACAAATAACTAAGTATATGAGGGCTATCTGGAAAAAAACAGCCATTGCCAATATAATGAGAATGGTTATATCTGGATACTTTCCAGACAAACCTTGTATGTCTACATATGTTAAAAAAGCCAACCACTCCTTGAAAAGCAGTGCCACGTAAAAAGCTAAGGACTAAAATGGGTCTTAATATTAAAAGCCTGACTCAAACCATTCAGAAATAGACAACAGTATTAGGGACAAGAGATTTCCAAATCTGGGCACTTCCATGATTAGTTACCATCTATATAGGATAACCACCATGATATAAAAGAAAAACTAACTTTCATCAACTTTATTATTAGCAGTCCTATTAAATGAGATTAAGTTTATATTTCTTTTTTTTTTTTATGATTTATTTTTATTGTTTTTGACAGAGAGAGAGAGAGAGAGAGAGGGAGGAGAGGGCCCAGAGCACTCTCAATAGTTGCACATCATTAGTTTTTCCACAGTTTTCACTCCACAGGTGAGTATGGGGCTGTGTGGGGCTGCGCAGGGCAGGCCAGGAAGGAACCGGGCAGAAACTGGCCAGGGGCCTTTCACATAGGAGGATCGCCCCAGTGAGAACCAAACTAGGGGCACACCCCAGTTCAGCATATGGGTCCACAAGGAGCCAGGGCCAGGATTTGATCCTTGGACCCTGAGGCTGCAAGATGATCACTCAACCTGCTGAGCCATCCCAACACCCTAAGTTTATATTTCAATTGATGGCTCAAAAAAAAAAAAGATTTATTTTATTGCTTTGAGAGAAGGAGGGGGGGGGGGAGGAAGGGAGAGAGAGCGAGGAGGGCCCAGAGCAGTCTTCATATTTGTACATCATTAGTTGTGACACAGTTTCATTCCACACAGGTGGATGCATGTGGGGCCGAATGGGGCAGGAACCAAACTGGGGGTCTCCAGCATGGAAGGCGAGAAGCTTCGCAGCCATGCCATTGCAATGGTTACCAGCTGTGAAGCAGTTCAGCATATGCGTTTGCACAGGCCAGGACCAGAAATTGAACCCTGGACCTTGTGATTGTAAGGCAAGTGTTCAACCACTGAGCTATCCTGACATTCCCAATTGATGACTTTTAAATGTATACATATTTCAATAATTTCTGTGATTTCTGCTCTTCACTATATGAAAAATTAAGTTAAACAAGAGCTATTTAAAATAAAAAGAGAAATGTTTCCAAATATTACTAAAACATGATTAGAAAAACTTAAGTATTTCACCAGAGAAGGCAATGGAGCAAGTATTTATGGAATAAAGACGCCACACACAGAACAAATAAACTTGACCATTCCTGTTTAGCTTTGACTTGATTCCCCCTCACAGCATTCATTCCTATTACTGACTCCACCCAGTCCCCTCTGTGGCCTGCATCATGTCAGTATGTTCTTTGCCTCTCTGACCATATCCTCATCTGTCACCTCCCTGTCAGTCCCCTCACACCTACTGAGTCAGCTATTCACACTTACAGCTTCTCCAAACACCATACCCTTTTCAAACTGCTGAGATCATCACGTCACCTGATACACTGGGCACCTAAGACAGTGTTACCTGTCCTACCTACTCAGACTGATGTGTATTCAGTGCTGCCAGCGCTCACAGCTTCAGGTCTCTTGCTCCCCTAAACCAGTAGCCCCCAACCTTTTTGGCACCAGGGACCAGTTTCATGAACAACAAATTTTCCACAGACGAGGGTGGAGGAGATGGTTTTGGAATTATTCAAGTGAAGTACATTTATAGTGTATCTTATTTCTATTACTATTATATTGTAATATATACTGAAATAATTATATAGCTCACCATAATGAAGTTAAACCTCTCTGCTAATGCTAGTCTGTATTTGCAGCTGCTCCCCAGCGCTAGCATTACCACCTCAGATCATCAGGCATTAGACTCTCACAAAGAGCACATAGCCTTGATCCCTCACAAGCACAGTTCGCAATAGGGTTTGCACTCCTATGAGAATCTAATGCCACCACTGGTCTGACAGGAGGTGGAGTTCAGGCAGCAGTGTGAGCAATGGCGTGTAGCTGTAAATACAGATGAAGCTCCACTGACAGGAAGTGGAGCTCAGGTGGTAATGTGAGCAATGGCGTGTAGCTGTAAATACAGATGAAGCGTCACTCACTGCCAATGGCTCACTTCCTGCTGTGTGGCCTGGTTCCTAACAGCAGAACACCTGCCCTAAACAGTGCTGATGTCCTTTACTGAAACCTTTCTCTACTTCAGCTCCCGGGGTTCTGAGCACTATAGAAAAAGTAACAAAACCTGGACACACTTGGTTCACTAAAATTCATGCTGTTCAACTGCCTTCAATCCAGGCAGAAACATTCCTTCAAACTTGATTGATTTCCAACTAGGAACTCCTAGCAGCAAATTTTTCAAAATAGCTCCTTTCCTCAAGAAACTTTAGTTTTGCTTTCTCTGCGCTGTATCCAAACATCTACCTTCACTCCTTCCACACTGAGATAAAAGACTTTTTAACTAAAATACCCCTGACTACATCCATCCATCCTGATGTATTTCTGCCATCCTCTGTCTCAACCCTGGATACATGCCAGAATCACTTGGGTGACTTTTTTACCAGATGTCCATTCCTCCAAGAGACTTATTAATGACAAAAGGAAAAATAGCACTTTTACACGATGTCACCACCTTAACCATCAGAATTGATCAAAGTGAACAATAATGAGACTACTGACTCACGTGCCTCCTGACAGGACGCGCTGCAGAGGGCACAGCATCACTTCCATGGTTTTGGTGCCAAAATGGCATCACCTGTATTAGGCCATGAAGAACCGAAACAGCAGCCAAACCCAAATTAAGTGACATACTACAAAATAACTGATCAGCACTTATCCAAAGTGTTAAGGGTATGAAAGGCAAAGACTGAGAAATTGTTCCAGGTTAAAGGAGACTAAGGAGATGTTACAACTAAATGCAATGTGTGATTCTGAATTGGATACTGGTCCAGAAAAAAAGAATATTAGTAGGAAAACTGATGAAATTTGAAAAGGTCTGTGGATTAGTTAATTGTATTATGTTAGTTTCCTAATTTTGATCATTTTACTGTGGTTATGTAAAATGTTAACATTTGGGGAAGCTGAGTGAAGGGTACTCATTTTGCAACCACTTCTTAAGTCTAAAAAATAAGAAGTTCATCAATCTTCTTATTTTGCTTTTTCTTCACAGTAAGAGGCATCCCTCTTTAGTTCCAAAGCTGACAACTATGCATGTGGGCTGGAGAAAAGACCCCAAAAAGGAGGAGGCTGGACTGGCCTCATGTCCCCCCTGGGCAATTTTGTCCGCTGTGTGGCCTCATGGTTGCTGGGCCAGATAACAGCTGAGATCCATTCCCTTTCTTCAGATCTCAAATTCCAAATAACAGTTATTATCCCAATTCTCTTTTTCCCTGGACATCGCTGTCTCTTCTCAAGCGATCCTGAAAGCCAGATGCTCACACTCCTCCTCCCCCCCTCTCAGAGCCACTCCAACCGTGAGCCTGTCCCTCATCTCTTCGGATGTCCTCTGGTGCCACAGCGGTTGTCACCTTGCTTCAGCCCCTGGCCTTGCAATATAGTATCTTCCCTCTCATCTCCTGATAACATGTTCAAGGGCTTTGCAAAGGGCTTACTTACATTTCTTTGTACCTTCCCCCTTCCAGTGTCTCACTTCACGATTTTGTTGACTGAAATGTCTGGGACATCTTGTCAGCTGAACATGATGTTCAGAGACACAGATGCTACACCTGTGTGGTCAATGAGACTCTGTTACACTTCAGGGGCACAGACACTAACAGTAACCAAGTGGCCATGAAGAGAAACATGTGAGAGAGCAGACCCGTCATGACAAGCCCACTTGCTGGACTGCAAAATGACATGGCTCACACCTCACCAACTCGCTCACTGCTGATCTGTCTAGGTGACAGGCACAGAATTTTAAGTTCTTTGCCATTTCCTTGAGGCTTCGGAGACGTGGTTTACCCTGTGTGATTCTACTAAGAAGTCACACATAGTGGGAGTCTGGGACACGCAGCAGAGCAGTCACCACAGAGAAAAGTCAGGAGATTGGCAGAGCTTTTCAGTGTCAAGGCTCTGAGTTGAGAGGTGTGATCTCTAAGTGCCTGGGGGGCTAGGTATATTAATTCCTATGCCATGAACCCTTACTGACTTCTATATACAACTGACTGGGAACAATTTTATCTCTTAAAACTATTTTAAAATTAAACTATTTAACCACAGGGTCAATTTAAGCAATAACCAATATTCCAAAGTTCATACCTCACTATTAACAATACCAGTGCTATACATACTTCTTTCCCTCCCAGGATGAGGTGACAAGTTTACCACTTCTGACAGTTAACCCTTTTAGTGCGATGGGCTGATATATTGGCTTTTGCATCTCGGGTGAAAAGTGCGGCAGGCCGATATATCCGCTCATACGCAGACCATTAAGTTACCCTTCACATTTCTCGCTAGTACCACTGGCAGAAGGTAGCACTAAGAGGGTTAAGGGTAGCATCCATAATAAACTCCCCAACTATTATAGATAGAACTAAGGCTGTGAGGTTTTCCATTGACTACTTTCCCATTAAAAAGTACAAGGTAGAAAAAGAAGCAATTAGCAAGCCAAACACTGGTACAAATAACCCATTTCAAAACCTCCAAAAACTCAGGTTTCGTATTAAATCTCTTGCCTTAAACCCAAGTGTTCCCACAGTATCCATCACTGTACTACTATTCAATGGCAACCACTCACATACAAAGCAGTGGGCGCAAACATACAATTTGAGAAGACGAGAGGAGATATTCATTCCCCTCCAGAACATGTCCTTGAGGTACTCATCGCCCTTCTTGCTCATTCCTCCTCTGGGCCCAACAAGGCCCAACTGCTCCGAAGATCCCAAAGTGGCCTTGCAGTAGCAGGTGAAAGCTGGCAAGGTGGCTACTTACAGAGGGAGGTACAGGGCTGTATCTAGTGGGGTATAAGGCTGGGTTTGCTCTCTCCCTCACCCCCCGTTATTAATAGATAAATTAAGTTACTAGTCAAGCCTGACCTTAATATACAAAGCACAATTAAAGATAAACACAGCAAGAGTAAATGGTTAGAGTGTAGATAAGGCTAATTCAGAAACTGAAAGGCAAATAACCTCTAAAAAGATATTTTATTTCATAATAATAATAAACTTAAAATACTTTCCCTTCCTTTCACCAGAGGCAAAGGCTTCTAGAAGATACACACCGGTGGTAGTAAAATTGGTGCAAATTTGCTGTAAGGAAATTTGGCAAAGTATAAAAATAGCGTTACAAGATGCAATCTCTCTGAAACACCCATGATAGTAATACTTCTAGGAATTTACTCTAGGGAAATAGATAATTACACAAAGACATAAGTATAAACAGTGTCATTTACAACCGCAAGGAATTAAAAATAAAAGTTATCTCACTGACCTGGTTAAATCATGGTGTACCCATAAAATGGAAGACCATGGGAAGCTTTAAAAATAATTAAGTAGCTCTATACAGACATGCAATGATACTAACATTAAAATTAAAAAATAGACCAGGTCATAGAATAGCATGATCCCATGTTTATTTATTTGCTCCAGAGAGAAATGGAGAAATCTAGAATATGAATGAGACTGTAAGGATATCCCACCATGTAACACCAGTCATTTCATGTGGTAGTAGAATTAAAATAAGCTTTATAATTTCTTTATACTTCTGAACTTCTTGGATAAATATAGAAATCAATTAAAACTACAAGGCTTAATGAAGCACCCCCCCCACACACACACCACACACATACCCCTTTCTCCCCACAATCCCACATTACCTACAAAAGAGAAAGAGGGAGAAATGACAAATTTCAGCCTCCTCTCCCCACACCAAATGATTTTGAATAAACAGGAATTTGGCTAATGGATGCCTGATGTAAGGGAGAAAGAATATGATGACTCTTAGGCTTTGAGCCATAAATACAAAGGCAACGTTTCCTAAACCAGTCAGTCAAGAAGAGAGAGACCAAGTCTGGGCCAGAGAAAATG
Source organism: Craseonycteris thonglongyai (assembly GCA_004027555.1). Taxonomy (NCBI): domain Eukaryota; kingdom Metazoa; phylum Chordata; class Mammalia; order Chiroptera; family Craseonycteridae; genus Craseonycteris; species Craseonycteris thonglongyai. The sequence goes on along the minus strand of PVKE010024472.1, from coordinate 423 downwards.
AATTCTGAGTTGGAATGCTAAGTGTGAAGCGATGCTGCAGTGTGGAACCACAGTATACTAATTGCTGAACCAGACGTCAGAGGTCATCTAAGACAGTAGTTTTTAAATGATTTGGGGGCCACTGATATCCTACTCTCTACTCCTCCTTGCCACCATTTTTCAAAATAAAAATCTTATGTAAAATTCCCAAATAAGGGGAAGCTAGAATGGCTCAGCGGGTTACGCGCTCACTTTGCAGCCCCGGGGACCGAGGATCAACTCCTGGTCCTGGCCCATGCGGACCCATGTGCTGAACTAGTTTGGGTCTCACTGGGGTGAAGACCCTGGCCCAGTTCCTGCCCTGTGCAGCCCCGCCCACCTGTGGAATAAAACTACGTGGAAAAACCAATGATGTGCAACTATGGAGACTGTTCTGGGCCCTCC
>PVKE010024471.1:0-23776 GCA_004027555.1 Craseonycteris thonglongyai | reverse complement strand
TTTCAGATCTATTTTCACTAGGTACTTTATTTCATTTTGTCACTTAGATAGATGGTCCCTATGGGTATTTGTGTTTGTGACACCTGCCAAATTATAGTCACAGTATAATGAGAAGCATGTTTAAGTTTCAGAGGCAGCGTAGAACAGGTAGTGATTAACCTGGATGGGGAGGAGGGTCATAAAAAGTTTCATTGAGAGGTGTGTCTGAGGCTGGGACTGGAAGGATAAAGTAGGCTTTTACCGGGTGTAGAGTTTGGACAAGGGTTAGGTAGTCCAAGAAGAGTCAAATGCAAATGCAAAGACAGTTGATCGGGTCAGCAGTAAGTGTTAAGGGAGTTCTGAGTAGAATTAAAGTCCTGGAGCTTAATAAGCAAGGCAGGTTATAGCTGAAGTGGGAAGTCGCGGGAGGACTCAGTATGTTGCATTCAAGGAGGTTGGACTGAAGGCACTGGGGAACCCTGGGCAGGGATGGGGGGTTGAGGTGAGGTTGAAACAGAGCATTGGCATGCTAGATTTCTTCTTTACACAGCTAAGTGAAATGGTGGTGGGTGGAATATCCTAGGGGAGATAATTAGGACCTGAGTTAAGACAGTGATAACGGATTTGGAGGGAAGGAAGCAGATGAAAAGGATATTTAGGGGGAAGAATTGACACAATGTAGTAACTGAATAGATACGCTAAGTGAGGGAGAGGGAGGCATAATAGTGAATGGGTGGTGTGAATCCGTTGACTAAGTAAGATGGAGAAGTAAGACAGAGTAAGGAGGGCGTTGGACGTGTATGAGTTTGCTAGGTCTGCCATAACGAAGTACTACAGACTAGGTGGCCTAAACAATAGAAGGTTTTCTCAGAATTGTGAAGGTTAGAAGTCCAAGATCAAGGTGTCAGCAGGGTTGGTTTCTTCTGAGGCATCTCTTCTTGGCTTGTTAGTTGGTCATCTCCCTGTGTCTTCACATGGTCTTTCTAGGTCAGTGTGTGTGCATGTCTGTGTCTGCATTTTCATTTCTTATAAGGATACTAGTCATCTTGAATTAGGGCCCACCCTAAGACTTCATCTTACTTAATTACCTCTTTAAAGACCCTATGTCCAAAGAAAGGTCAGATTGGAGGTACTAGGGGTTCAGACTTCAACATATGAATCTTTGGGGGACACAGTTCAGTTTATAACAGGAAGAATAAGGAAAGTTGTTTGGTACCCATTGAGTTTGAGATGCCTATATATGCAGGGGAGCAATGGTGGTTCTAGAATGCATTTAGATACATGAGAATTCAGCTCAGAAAAGAGCTTCAGATTTTGTAGTTAAAACCATGCAAATGGATAAAGTTGTCTTGGCCAGTGGTACCCAAATTTGGCTTATTTGCAGAATAATCAGGGGGAGCTTTTAAAATAAACCACATGCAAGGGCCCCAGTTCAGATCAGTTGACCCAGACTTTGGGAGACATCAGGGCAGCCATGTTTGAGAGAGGGGTCTAGGGTGAGTGTGGTAGGTGAGCCAGAGAAGGTCCATGAATGAATAACCCAAATCATGTAAGCGATGGGAGGTAGGGGAGAGAAGGGGGAGGGGGCCAGGGTAAGGGCAGAATGTGGAGGCTTCTAAAGTCCTGATTTCTCCATGATGGATATAAAAGTTATGGGACTTATATGAGAGAATTAAAGGCTTAGAAGAGCTACTGTGAGTAATGGAAGAGTAGGGAGAAACAACAGCTTTAATGGCTTCTGTTGTGGACTGTGCTGAGATTAGAATACATTGATTAGTAGTGCCATCTTTGTCTTGTCCTTAAGTTTTCTCCATGGGGCCTCTGGAGGCTGTGAACGGAAGCAGAACAGGAGGTTTGGCATTTAATCAGAATTGGGTGTTAAAGGACAGTAAGAAGTATGGGAGGCAGCAGGCTGGTGTGAGGGGAGCTAATGGGGAAGACCATGACATTTAGGCTGGACAGGGCTGATGAACAGGGGAAATGGAGGGGGCAGGAAGCTAGATAATGTGACATTCAAGGGCAGATACAGGGTATGTGAGTGCAAACATCTGTGCAGGGGTAAAATTCCAGTTAGAAAGGGGATTTTGAAGTGTCATAGGGCAAATCTGGGTAATGAAGGGCTAAGTAGAGAGGTCAGACTTTTGTATATATATAGAAATTGCCCTTGATAATGACTTGCTTGAGGACTGAAGGAGGGAATGGAGGATAGGGGCATTTTACCAGGTAACCTGTAAAGTCCCTTTCAGCCTCATGATTGAACAAAATGACATTTTTTGAGTCACTGTTATCTTTTTGTTGTTTTGGAATCCGAATAGAGCAATCCAGAAAGTAACCATTTAACAATTAAATTTGTATTGACCCCTGGTAGTTGTAAATGCTTGATAGATTATGGCTTCTTTAAATGTCTTTGGAATTCATTAATGCATGTGTCATAGGGTTCGCACCAGGTAAAAGTAGTACATTGGTCACCAAATGCTTTTCTATCACTAATCTGTCTCCCAAACAGCTGGTTTCTGAGGCCTATATTGGGCAATTATGACAGGCGGAAGAGGAGTTACTGAAGTTCCTTTTAAGGTCACATTAATTGGATTCATCTTTTACCACAAAGTGAGGGCCTTCGTTATTACGCTCGTACATTTACCATTTTGGGTTTGGAGTGTAGCCTGCGCATTGTGGATTTGTTGGTCCTGGGCATTTTCAGATTTAGTTTGTGGTAGGATGTTTTGTCTGCACTTGGCATCTGTATTTGGAACAAGGATGAAGTGTAGCTTTGAAAACTAGGATCCAACGCAACAGAAACAAGTGTATGGGCATGTTTTGTGTCCAGTGTGAGGATTTCTTCTTGATATTTGAGGAAGTAAACTTTATCTTCATCCCAGAATATAAAAATGACTCTTGAATTTTTGTTCTTATTCTTGTTGCAGCAAATGCAGACATCAACTACTTTGATTTTGACTTTGCTTCTTTGGGGAAGAACAATAAAACCTGAAAATTAAAACTGTCAGAGTGAATCTCCAAAACTTTCACAAAGCTACAGGCGGAATCCAACTGGCATGTCCTGGGCAGTCACAGGAATTCCCCTCCTCTGTTGCTTGGGGTTTCCCTTACTTATTTCTCTCCTCTCACTCCTTGCCTTCCTTGTCCTTTTCCTCTCTCTTGGCAGGTTCCTCCAAATCAGTTTACCAGCTTTTTACCACTTACCTCCAGGGATCAAGTGCGTAAATAATTGTTTTAGGCCATTTATTTTCCCCAAATTCAGCCCTGTCTAAGTCTGCCCCTCTCCTCATTCTCCTACTACATTCTAGATACTGTACTTCTCTTTAGGGACAAGAATGGACTGGGACTAAAAGAAGGGACTACCAGTCCCTGGTTCTAATCCCAGTTTAACCCTCAATCGAAACCAACACAGATTGTACTAGTCATTTCATTTCTGCCTTTGTGGGCTTCTGGGGAGGGGGAGAGTTGAGAAAAAAAAAAGGAAGAGGAGGAGGAGAAGGGAGAAGGCAGGGGGAAGGGAGGGGAGAGAGGAGAGGAGGGGAGAGGTAGGGAGGAGAAGGGAGAGGAAGAGAGGAAGAATATGAATGAATTTGTGTGTGGTAAGGCAGTAGCACTTTGGCATCATGTGGGTAGGGCATTGGTTCTCACCTTTTATTTTTCATCAGAGAGTATTTTTTAAATGCCAATCCTGGGTGCTCTCCCAGAGATTCTGGGTCAGACAATCTGGGAAGGATCCTGGACTCTGCCTTATTAAGAAACTCTACTGGTGGACCACAATTTTCTTCATGAAACAGTGTAGATTTGGGGACTCTAATTTTATAATTCTGAGTTTCATAGTAATAGTCGTTTTCAAAGCTGAACCTGTTTGAAATGATTGTTATATCAAACTATAGACTTTATTTCATTGTGTGGTCTCTAAACCTCTGACCATTAACGTGAGAACAAGCGAGAAGTTTCAGTAGTATTCTGGGCTGGTCAGAACCACTTAGCAAGGGTACTGTATCATGTTTTAGGTGCTATACTTTAAGACTAGTAGTGATCTCAGTGGAGAGTGGATAGCAGTTGTAAAGGATCTGTGAAAGAAGAATTATGGGAAAGAGGAAAGAAAGAAATGGGGGACCCGATTTTCATCTTTATCTGCCTGATAAATCTCACAGTGTTTGAAGGATGAGATTCAGTTTTGTTACAGAAGAACAGTTGGGGCCCATGGAAGGGCTTTTTAGTCAGGATAATTTGAACTACATTTAAGAAAGAATTTCTAGCGAACAACCTGCCCAAGGACTTGGTGGCTGGCCTTGGAAGGTAGAATGACTTCCTGTCATTGGAAGTGTTCCAGCCAACACTGAAGAATGTAGAAGTGATGAAAGCATTGGCTATGAGGCAAAACTAGATGACCTCAGAAGTTTCCTTCCAATTGTGAGTGCTATAAATTTTATGAACAGCACACGTAAAAGTTTGAGGACACTGTAAAAGAATCCAAGGCTAAAGTAAGACTGGGTGAACTATAGTTGGCTGATTGATTTTACCCATACATGCACACACACGCACACACACACACACACACACACACACACACACACACACACATATGCTTATATACACCCAAGATAAATTCCAGGCTAGTTTTGGGTGCCTTTGAAGTTTATTATTTGCAGGTGTAGAAGCTCTTAGTTTTTAGCTTGTAATGTTTCTAGGAGCAGAGTGCTCTTGTGAACTGTCTTTGAGGATTTTATGTTTATACATCAGATCTGCTGTGAATTTGGAAAGCACTGCAAAATCACTCCTTTAAAGCTCAGAGGTAGCTGAATAGAATAAACTAAACCTTTTCTCCTGATATTTTGTATTCTTGTTCTTTGGCTACTAGGAATCTACCTTCAGATTTCTGCTTATAGAAAGAGAGGGAGAGTCATGGCATTTCATGTGACCTCAACTGGGCAATATGAGGTTTTCCTAGCATTAGCTAATAGTATATATTTAAAGTCCCATGAAAGTGTATTGCCTGGGGTCTGAATTTTCATTCCTGAATAAATTAAAGATTAAAATCTGTGGTTTCTAGTTCAAGGATATTGTACACAAATACACAAATCACATATCTGCTGAGGATTTTGATGTCATTAAAGAGAAGTGTCAGCAGCCAAACAGCATTAACTTTGCTCCTTTTCCTTGGCTGCTTTGGTCTTTTCCCTGTATGTTCAAAAATCGTAGTAAATGTTGACTTTCCGTCTCTAAATGCCAATAATTGTAAACTTCAATGTGTTTTAAGATAGGTGGTTTTAGCCCCTGTCTTATTTTCCTGGTTCTCTTGCTTCCACTGCTCTGGTTCCCAAGACTCAAAATTGAGGCCAGATGTGTGTCAACATTGAGCAAACCTGACTGGCCCTCTTGTTCTCTCCCTCCCCAGATATTAATGTGAGGAGGAAACTGCAACGCTGGGGATGTGGCCACTGTTAACCTTCTTGTAGTATTTCTGTCCGTTATTCCTGCAGGTTCTTTATGAGGTACACACATATTTTTGTTCTGTGCTTTAAAGTTGTAACATGTAAAGGCCACACTTTCCCATATAACATTATAAGTCTCTGAAAACATTGTGTATTAATACATGGACATGCTACATGCTTGATTTCAATTTTGATTATTTAAAAATGGGGTTTTCTTGCACAGAGTTTTACCCAGAATTCTAAGACCAATTGACCCAACTGTGTATCTATATCCATATGTTAAAAAAATTTTTCTTAATTGTGAAATAACAAATGAAAGGTTAAAGTATAAATAATATAAACAATAAGGTAAGCAAGGAAAATTTATGAGCTATAAAAATGATATATCCTACAGTAACTTAGCATCTGTAATAAAACCACTATTAGTACTTTTTCATATCAACTCATTTTTTTCCCCTTCTGTATTTATACATATAATTTGTTCGGTCATTGATCAGAAACTATAGGTAAAAATCACCCAAATTCTCATAAACTAGAAATATTAGTTATTAACATTTTTGTCATATGTCTCCATATATTCAAGCATATAGATATGGTTAGTATTATTTTCTTTTAAGTTTTAGTAACTTTTCTTATAAAAGTGATAATATATAATTGAGAATCCCTGGAAAAGATATTAATAAAAAGGGTAAATAAAAAATTGATAGAAAATTTTCCACTTAAAAATAAACTAATTTTTAAAGCCAATTCTTCCAAGTATGTGTGCATGTCTGTTAACCCACACTTTAAAAAATAAAAATAAAAATGACCCTAGAGTAGTACATACTGCTTTGTGGTTTGTTTTCTTTTTTTCACCTTAGGAATGCATCAAACATTTTTGGATCAATATTCACTCTATTAAATTAGTTTTGGTGTGAATATCTTTTTATTGATCTTGCTGTATCCTGAGTCTGAGGATGTCTGCCACCAATTCTGGGGCACTTTTGTCTGTTATTTCTTTGAATTGCACTTTACTCCTCTTCTCTGTGTTCTCTGGTTCTGGATCGCCATTGGAGGGAGATGTCTTTGAGACTTTTTCACTATTATTCCTGCTTTTGAACCTCACTTTCTGATTTTCATCTCTGTGCATCTGTCTTCCATTCTGTATAACTTTTTTTGTAGGAATAGTCCTATGTATTACACTAATTTTCTCATCAATTGCACTAAATCAGCGATTTAACTTGCCCTTTGAGTTTCTAATTTGAAATACTATGTTTTCTTTCCTAGAAACTCTGTTTGAATTTTTTTTTTTAATTTGTGTGGGCATTTTTAATATACTTATTATTCTCTTTTTTTTTAACATGTAAACATTTTTATTTCATGGTCTGTATTTAATAATTCTATTATTTGTAGAGTTTGTTGGTCTGATTCTGCTATTTCTTGTTTTTGGTGACTCTTGTATGTGTTGGCTTGCATCCTCATGTGTTTCGTGATGTTTATAATGTAGATCATGTTTCTAAGAACTTGTTCTCTGGGAATTCTTAAGGTGAATCAGTTCTGGAAGAACTCATAGTTGCTTCTACGGATACCTTAAAGGCACTGTCAGATCATGTTCACATCAGTTTAAATATCCAGCTTGAGATTATTGGGTGGTCACACCAATTGTGTGAATTCAGGCGCCCAATTTAATAAGGACATGTGTCTGGATATAAGCTCTCAAGGGATACTCTTTCCTATCTAGATCCAAGTTAGAGACACATTTCTTTCCCTTTTCCCTATGGAACATGGATCAGTATTTTTTCCCCTAATTTACCTATTGAGGGTGGAATGTCTCAGTTTTTGCAGAGGGCTTTGATGTACCTTTCACTTTCCACTTGATTTCTGCCTGTAAAAGTAAAAAAAACTAAAAGATGCCTGAGGATGGGATATAACCGGTTGCTAGCTTCCATGTTTCTTTTACCTTGATTGATTTCTTGACATATTTTGGCTTCTCAGGAGCATGTCTGTGTATGTGTGCGTATATATATGTACACACATATATATACGCACACATACACAACCAGCAGTTGTATGTATATACATACCCAGCAGTTTTGGATGTTGTTGTATTGGGAGGGTTTTAGGGTACTTTGTCCTCAGTCTTCCTGGAAAGAAAGTGTACAGTATAACTTCGTAAGAGTAGGACTTATTTCATTTTTTGAGTACATTTTTATTTACTTAAATAATCTTTTTCCTTGGAACCTTACAGTTGCTTTCAATTTCTCTTTTACAAGGATGTCTTTATATAGATATCTTCGTGTAGCCTGCTAATTATTTCCTCAGTATACATACTGAAGCAAAATTGCGAGGTCAAAGGGTATGCTTGTTTGATTTTTGACAGATATTGCTGGAGACATCCTGAAGGATCTGGATGATTGCTGCATACTGACACTTCTGATCACCAGACACTGTGTTTTCTAGGAACTCCAGATAGTTTGGTTGGTAAAAAATGGAAGACTTGCTCTCATGCATGAGGCAGAAACCATCTCATGGGAGGTCTTGTAAAGTGTGCAGAGAAATCTGAACGTTGCCTCCTCTCTCCCAATTCTTAACAATTGAAAGGATTTTCACAGTTTTGTCAGTTACATCATTATGGGTGGTTAAATTGGAGAGGGACAGAGAAGTGAAATGAGATTAGCAATAGAGACCCTTGCAGTTTTCCTGGGGAGATGATCTGAACTAAGGAAGTGACAGTGAAGGTTGGAGAAAAGAAAATGGATTTGAATCTATTGGAAAGTAAATTTTATGTCGTCAACAGGATTTAGTGGCATGCTCAGTGTAGAAAAACAGTAATTTGGCATTGTTTTGAATTTGAGGTTCTTAAATGAAATACAGGTTATTTGGAGTGTGAGAGAATGTTCTGGAATGAGGATGCATATTTATGAATCATCAGCCTGTAAGTGTCTATGGGATCTATTGGTGTGGATAAGGTAGCCTAGAGAGAGTGAACAGTAGAATAGAAAAGGGCTGAGCCAAGAACTCAGCGTTTCCATATCCCCACAGGAAGAAGATCCTGCAGATGCCTGAGAAGGAGCAATCAGAAAGTTGGATAAGAATCAAGGGAACATGGTGTCACGAGTAGTGCAAGTTTAAGAAGACAGTAATGAACAATGTAAAATGCCACTAAAAGGTCAAGTAAAACAAGGATAGAGAAATGTCCTTATTTAGAGGAAAGAGATCTTTCCTCAAAATTTTGAATGGTGAAGGCAGGAGCCATGTGCCTCGCCTCATATATGGGAGCTAAAGCAATGAGCACAGATTGTTCCTTCAATATTCTTGGCTTTGAAAAGCGACAGGGAGAATGGGGGAGGGGGCAAGGAGAGAGGGACAAGAAAAAGAAGTAGTAGTTGGTGTCAAGGGAGTAGTTTTTCAGTTTCCCTTTTTTTTTTTTTAAAGATTTATTTTATTTTTTGAGAGGTGAGAGACATAGAGATAGAGAAAGAGAGAGAGAAAAGGGGAGGGCCCAGAGCAGTCTCCATGGTTGTACGCCATTAGTTATGACATAGTTTCATTCCACACAGGTGGATGTGGGGCTGCAGGGGACAGGAAGTGAACCAGAAGCCTCCTGCCTAGGAGGGGAGAATCTTTGCTGCTATCCCAGTGGTTACCAGTTGCACCACAGTTCAGCGTGTGAGTTTTCATGAGCCGGGGCTGAGATTCGGTCCCTGGACCTCATGGTTGCAAGGCAAGTGCTCAACCTGCTGAGCTATCCCGGCCTCCCTCTCTTTACTTTTTAAATAGGACTTACAGGGTGCTTTTTTCTGAGAGTGGGGAGTGAGGAGAGAACAAAGCTGAAGGTGCAGAAGAGAGAATAACTGAACGAAGCAAACTTCAGTCCAAAACTTGATATGGCCAGTTGAGTACTAGGATAGGAGAAATGTCTTGCAAAGTCCATGTTGGCCCAAACTGGTGACTGTTACTCTCATCAGAAGATACAGGTTGTCAAAGCAAGCATTTTACAACTGTTTATGGGCATAAAGAACTGTGGCAGCTACCTACTGAGTGCTATGATAGAGCCTTGACTCATGGAGCAATTAGTTGGGTGTTTCCCCCTCCATCTCAATTGTTGGGATAAACTATATTGAAATAATGAATATGACTTTGACATGACTAACTGTATAAGAATATTTATTACATGTCAGTTGGAATAATAGTCAAAGAATATGTAAATAAACCCACTAACTTTTGGATTACTACTGCTTGGCCTAATTCTGGTTTCCAGCTCAATGGGGCATGCTTCCCCTGTGGGAAGCCCCCAGCTCAGTTCCTGCCCTGCGTGGCCCTGTGCCCATCTGTGAAGTGAAACTGTATGGAAAAACTAATGTACAACTATAGAGACTGCTGGGCTCTCCCCCTTCTCTCTGTCTCTGTCGAAAACATTAAAAAAAAAAAAGAAGTAAATTTGAAAGTAGATTTCTCAAGAGCTTTTTACAAGGAAAATAGATAAATATAGGTGACTATGTAACTAGAACTCTATTTCTTTTTAAAGAATATTACTTAGGACAGCCTGGCATTTCCATGTATTTGATTCTAATATGTTAAAAATTAGAAATCACACATTGAACAAAGAGTTATTAGCTTATTAAAGCTCTCTTAATATATACATTGTTCTAGAGGCATTTAGTTGGATTTCATTCTGACTCCACAATGACAAAACTCTCTTTGGAGATTGTATTTTGTAGAAGAGACTAAGGCTACTTCCATTTGAACTGAAAAGTAGCAAAGCTTTTTCCACTCCACAATTTCTGTGGACAGGTGCCAGCAGGGTGCAAAAGAAATGTATGTTTGCAACGATGGAAATGTTTTCTTTTTGCGTGGGATTCTCATATTGGACAGGGCAGTTAAAAATCATCCTGCATTTACTAGCTGGGTATTTCTGAACTGATTTCAAAAGCCTTGTTCTTTGGGGCTCTATACTCAGCACAGAGCTGGGCAAGGGGTGCAGCGTTTGCTAGATTCTAGCCCTGCCTCTCCCACTGACACCATCAGCAAGGATCATCCCCGAGTTCCCCAGAGCCCCAACCCCCAAATAGTCTCTCAGTCAAAGTGGGGCCCATTCTTTCCCGAGTTACAAATCAATGCTAAGAAACTTGGCAAGTGGCAAGGAAATTCTTCATGTTAGAGTTCTTCCTGGACCCAGATCCTTTAAAACCGGACTTCTGTTACCTTTTATTCAGGGGGCCATGAGCCAGCCAGTGGATTATGTATGATGCCTACTGATTTATGAAAAAACTTCTTTGCGGAGAACATCTGAAAGTGATGGGAGACAGGAAGAATAGTGGGTCACTGTCTCATTTCATAAAGCAGAGGGCTGCTCCTTGCTTCTCTCATTGGTCCCCACTCTTTAGATTGGAAAATGAAGCTGAGTGGGAGAGCTTTGGACTTTCTAACTTCTAGCTGTTCTTTCTCAGCAAGCAAAGCGTTCACTGGACACTGATTTTAATTGAGCTTAATAGATATTCCTCCCTGGTTCTTACAAATGGCTGGCTGTAAATCTTGGTTTCAGAGCCAGTTTGAGTTTTTGTCTTTTTGTTTGCCTTTATGTGTATTTTCACTGGAAATTGGGTGGGGGCATATTAAGGAATTTGAGCTGATGTCATCTTTATTCAGAAGTCAGTTTCTGATCATTTGCAAGATTTCCTGATTTAAACACAGCTTTGAGTCTAATGGAATGGCTCTGGGTTGAACTGACTGATTTCAAAGATTTTAGGCTTTCACTTTTTTATTTAGACTTTTTACATTTTTTGAGAGGTTTGATATGGCCACACTGAGAATCATGTAGTTAAAAGAATTATCTTTTGACAGAACAAATTGCATAGAAAGTCTGTGTCCACATCCCTTCACTGTCTTTTAAATTTGTAATTTAATAACTTGAAAAGACCTTTGTATGAAAGAAATATTGCCTTTCCAGTAGAGATATAGTATGATGTTATGCTCATGAACAGGAAATGAATTGAAGAAGCCTCAGACCTCTTGGCCAGTCCTTTTGTTAAAGGAGATCTTGCTATTGACGTTGTCAAAACTAAAGATTGTTGCTTTTGGAAGACACACTTCCCCACTCAGAATAGCTTCATTCCAGGGTTAATTCATATAACGATGTGGTGGGTACATTTGGCAGCTCTCTCATTCTTATGGACACTTCTTACGGATTCTTCTTCAAAAATCACCTGCTCTTAGTAGCTTCACTAAGTGTGTTGAGGTCCATTCCTTCTATTTCTAATTTGTTGATAGTTTTTTATCATGAAATGATGTGAAATGCTTTTTCTGCGTCTATTGAGAGGATCTTATGATTTTTAACCTTTATTAATGTGGTGTATCATGCTTATTGATTTGCATTTGTTGAACCTTCCTAGCAAGCATCCCAGAAATAAATCACACTTGCTCATGGTGTATGATCCTTTTAATGTGCTGCTGAATTTGTTTTGCTAGAATTTTTGCATCTATATTCATTAGGGATAATGGGCCTATAATTTCCTTTCTCATAATGTCCTTATCTGGCTTTGGTATCAGAGTAACAATGGCCTTGTAAAATGAGTTTGGGAATGTTTCTTACGCAGTTTTTTGTTTTTGTTTTTTCTAGAGTTTTGAAGGATTGGCTTTAATTCTTTAAATGTTTGGTAGAATTCACCAAAAGATCTAGTCTTTATCTTGGGAGATTTTTGAATACTGTTTCAATCTCTTTACCGGTACTTGTTATTTGTCTGTGAGAATTTTTTATTTTTTCCTGATTCAGTCTTGCTAGGTTGTACGTTTCTAGGAATTTATCCATTCCTTCTATGTTATCCAATTTGTTGGTGTGTAATTGTTCATAGCCATGGCTCTTGTTCTTTTATAACTTTCCGTACCGTGGTTGAAACTTTTTTGGAAATGGATGGGTCCAGAAACTAAGCAAATGAGGGAATATCTGCCCTTTGCCTTGAAAGAAGCTTCTTTTTTTGAGAGAAGGGGAAGGGTGCAGAGCAATCTCCATAGTTGTATGCCATCAGTTTTTGATATGGTTTCATTCTGCACAGGTGGGTGGGGGGCTGCACAGGGCAGGAACTTGGCTGGGGGCGTCCCACGTGGGAGGCACAACCCCTAGAGCCAGGGGCCCAACCTGCGGGTGAGAACTGAACTGGGGGCCTCCATCATGGGAAGCACACCCCAGTTCAACATATTGGTCCACATGGGCTGGGGCCAGGATTCGATTCTCAGTCCTGGGGGCTGCAAAGTGAGTGCTTAAGCTGCAGAGCCATCCCGGCTTCCCTGAAATGAGCTTCTTGTTTGGAGAAACTTCCCCAGCTCTGGGCCAGTGTCTCCTTATATCTTCTTCCATATGATAGATGCATTATAATTGTCAGTAGTCTGGCTGTGAAAGAGTTAATGCTGCCCATTACCAGGCACTGACATAGGCAGTAGGGGAAATCTGGTTCATTTTGTTTCAAAATACACCATACCTCAAGTAAGTACAAACAGCTGCAGTGCAGGATTGGAGCCAACAGAAATCAGTGTGGTGCTACGAACTCCAACCGAGAGGGGTTCACGTAACACGGATCTGAGATCAGGCTCCAAAACGAAACCATCAGGCCCCAGCAGGAGAAGGGTCCTTGCTTGTCACCTCAGTCACCCCCTCAGCCACCACCCGAAGGAACTGGGTGGGGGTTCTTCAGAGAGGTTGCCTTTCCTTTTTTCCTTTACAGTCACTTCTCTGCAGTGGGTTGAGCACACTGCGTTTAGTTTCTTGGAACCCAGAAACACAGGAGTGTAAAATGGAGAAGTCTTGAAATATAAAGGATTTATAGATACGTGACCTGCTTATTTTATCTCCACAACCGGGCTTAAAACAGCAGTCACACTAAACCCTGCCCTCTAACACACTCCTTCATTTTCAAGCCTCAGGAAATTTGTGGTAGAAACTGTATCCAGAGTCTGTGTGGCTGTTTCTTCTCCCAGATTTTTTAGGTAATATCAGTTTAGAAAAAAAAAAAAAAAAAATTTTTTTTTTTTTTTACTGATTTCTTTTATGCCAGAATTGTCTTTCTAATATTATAATGCCTTGTCATCTCTTTGGAGTGGCCATATAATCCCTTTTCACACCAGTTAGAAGTTTTCTGGATGCCAGTCTCCATTCTCTACATGTTTGGCTCCCCCCCGGGATTTTGTGACCTTGTGGGACTGCATCTTTCTGGCTAATGGTTAGATGGTTAGCTGTCTTTAAAGTGGTGCCTCACAGCTGTTTTAAGGTCCCCAGTTGGTTTTTAGGTCGTGGCCACTTTGTGGTTTTACTCTGTCTTCCTAGTTTATAAAAAGGCTTCTTTTCCTTTCCACTTTCTGCTGCTTTTGTGATAAACAGCTTCAATAATAATTTTAAAAGATACCCACTATTACATTTAAAATCCTTTTATAAAAGGAAAAAAGGGTTAGAATACTGTTCATGCAAGTTAGGGAGGGGACCTTTTTTGTTTATAACTAAATCATTTTCATAGTTATTAAATCATTATGAACCAGAAAAGAATCGTTAATTCCCTTTGCTTTGTATTTCTGATTTCTTCAACAGAGGTAATAATGTTTGAAATGTTATTCCTAGAAGTATATATTAATGAACGAGGACAGTCTTTTCTGACTGACCTCTCACGTTGGCAAAAGCATGACTGTGAAGTCTCAGAAAACTATGGTATTTAGGTATCCTCAAACCAGCTGGGAATAATTCATCGTGTAGCACAATACTAGTTTTCTTTAGATTTCCCTCTATACTTACTGTTTTTAAAGCTTGTTTTTAAAGAGATGTTGCCATGAGGGACTTCATGGAGGAAAAGTGCTGTATATGGAGAGCAGGAAAGGAAATGAAATTAAGCACCTCATTATTTTTCCCATGACAAAGCAGATACTAGGGTTGTATTCAACAGGTATAATGTTTTTCCGTTAAAACTCTGGGCAGGATGTATTAGTCTAGATTTAGGATGTACACTGATTTTTTTTTTTTTTCTTTTCAAGCTAACTTATTGCCAGTTTAATTAGAGATCAGTGAAGGAAACTAAGTTTCTTATTTGGCTCTTAAATTTTGAAAATAAACAAAAACTTTTTTATTTTTGAATAGCACATTGTGGGCCAAACAACATCTGGAAGAGATTATTGTCACTGTAGGCAGAAGAAATTTCACAATCCACCAGCTTCAAAGGACATGGTACCTTTTCATATTTTCCTTATACCCTGGAAACAGAAGAAACAGATTGTTGGGCTTCTGTCTTTCTCTTCGTTTTATTGAATGTAAATGCACCTCTCTAATACTGTAATATTTCTTTAGCTTTTGAAAATACAGCAAGACTTGGAGGTATGGTGCTGCCTGCCTTGTTAACTATGGTCCAGACTTCTTTTTCAAAAGACCTACTCGACTCTTGGCAGCATGCCTCTTAAACCCCCCGATTTGTCTTTTCCTGTCTTCTCTAAAATCAGGCACATGTGTGTCTGGTATAGTCATGTAATTTGTAACAGTACCTTCTAACTAGATTAAAACATTTTTAAAAATTAAATTTATTCTTCGGCGTGTCTGTTCTCGCAGTTAGTAGTGACACATGAACACCTTCTTTTAATTAAGTGCATTTTATTTTAGGTGACAGGGCCGTCCCCTCTTGCCCCTCCTCTTGCCCCTCCTCTTCCCCCTCCTGCTCTCCTACTCTCTCCACTCCGAAACTTACAGGAAACTGGCAAGTACAATGCAAACGTATGGAGAACCTCTTATCTTACCAAGTCAACTAAGATGAATTGCTGACATGATGCCCCAACACTCTCAAATATTTTCTTCCAATGTATTTCCTACAAACAAGGATGTCTTCCACAGTCACAAAACTGCCATCAGAATTAAAAAGTTAACTTTCCAATCATTCTATCACCATCAGCTAATTTTCAGATCCTATTCAAGTTTTCCCCAAGTGTCTCAGTAATATCCTTTGCAGGGGTGCAAAAGGATATTGCACCTTTTGGCTTTCCTGGGCCACACTGGAAGAAGAATTGTCTCGGGCCCCACATAAAATACACTAACACTAATGATGGCTCATGAGCTAAAAAAATTTCAAAAACATCTCATAATGTTTTAGGAAAGTTTATGAATTTGTGTTGGGCCACATTCAAAGCCGTCTTAGGCTGCATGTGGCCCGTGGGTTGCAGATTGGACAAGTTTATTTTATAGCCAAGGCTCCAGTCCAGTGTCTTGCCTTATATCTGTTATGTCTTATTAGTCTCCTTTATTAAATTATGAAATAATTTCTCAGTTTTCTTTTTCTTTTATGACTTTGATGTTTTGAAGATTATAGGACAGTTGTTTTGTATTAATAGGTTGTCCTGCAATTTGAGTTTGACCCATGTTTCATTTTTATTAGATACATATATTTCAATTTGGCTGTGTGCTCATTGCATCCTACTGTTGCTGTTCTGTTTGGGTGTTTTCTGTTACCTTGTCTTCTAAATTGCTGATTCAGTCCTCTGCTTCTTCTAATCTACTGTTGATTCCCTCTAATGTATTCTTTATTTCAGTTATTGTATTATTTATTTCTGACTGGTTAATTTTTGTTTCCTGTTTCCATTTTTGTTTCCTGTCTCTTTGTTAAAGTTCTCCCTAAGATCTTTAAATATCCTTATAACCAGTATTTTGCACTCTGTCTAGTAGATTGCTTGTCTCCATTTTGTTTAGGTCTTTTTCTGGAGCTTTGTTCTGTTCTTCCATTTGGGACATGTTTCTTTGTCTCCCCATTTTGGCTGCATCCCTGTGTTTGCTTCTATGTACTAGGTAGGGCTGGTATTCTCCTGGTCTTTGTAGAGTGGCCTTATGTAGTAGGTGTCCTATATGACCCAGTGGTGCAGTCTTTCTGGTCATCAGAGCCAGCTGCTCCAGGTGTGCTCCTTGGTCATATGGAAACTCTTTTAATATTTTGAGGGACGACTGTTTTTCACAGTGGTTGCACCATTTTACATTATCACAAGCAATGTATGAGGGTTCTAATTTCTCCATATCCTCACCAACACTTTTTATTATCTGTCTTTTTTATTATAGCCATTCTAGTAGGTGTGAAGCGGCCATCATATTGTGGATTTGAGTTTTGTTTCCCTAATAGCTAATGAATGATGTGGAATATCTTTTTATGTACTTATTAGTCATTTGTATATTTTCTTTGCAGAATGTCTATTCAGATCTTTTGTCACTTTAAAATTGGCTTAGTTGTGTCTTTACTATTGATTTGTAAGAATTATTTTTATATTCTGTATACAAGTCCCTTATCAGATATATGATTTATGGATACTTTCTCCCATTCTGTGAATTGTCATTTATAATTTAAAGAGACATAAGAAAACTATATTTTTATAATTACATACTTAGTAACAATTTTGGTGTTCTTTATTTTTTGGTGAATATTTGTTTTCATCCAATACAATGTTCCTTTTGTCTGATAGACTTCCTATTTAGTATTTCTTGCGGTCCAAGTTCTGCTTGTGATGAATCCTTTTAGTTTTACTTTTATTTTTGAAAAATATTTTCCATGGATGTAGAATTCTAGATCGATAGAGTTATTTTTCCCCCATTACATTAAAGATGTTTATCTTTGTCTTTTGGCTTGGTTTTTTTTCTGATGAGCAATCTGCTGTCATTCTTATCGTTGCTCGTCTCTATGTCACAATTCTTTATCTGGCAACTTTAAAGACTTTTTTGTTATCATTATGTTTTGGTAATTTAATTATGATGAGCCTTTGTGCATTTTTCTTTGTTTCTTGTGTTCATGGTTCATTAAGCTTGTTGAATCTTTGTGTTTATATTTTTTATTAAATTTTTATTTTTTTAGCCTTTATTTTTCAAATATTTTTTTCTGTCCTCATCTTTCCTTTGGGGAATCCAATTAGGTGCATAATAGTCCACTTGAAAATTTCCCATATTTCACTGATATTCTTTTAATTTTTCTCACTTCTTTTTCTCTCTCAGTGTTTCACTTTGGGTAGTTTCTATTTCTATCACTTCGCCAATCTTCTCTTTTGCATTGTCAAGTTTTTTGGTTATTATCTAGTGTTTCTCATTTGAGGCTTTATATTTTTCATCTCTGGAAATTTGATTTGAGTTTTTAAAAATAGCTTTTATGCCTGTACTTTTTGAACATTTAAGATATAGTTGTAACTTTTAAGGTACTTGTCTATTAATTCTAACGTGTGTCAGTTTTGGGTATATTTCTTTCTTTTTTTGGGGGGTGGGGAGTATATTTCTTGTCTTCATTCTGGGTCATATTTTCCTGCTTGCCTGGTAATGATTGATTGGATAGCAGACTGAATTTTACCTTGTTGGATGCTGGATATTTCTGTGTTCCTATAAATGTTCTCAAGCTTTGTTTTGGGTCACAGATAGTTCTTGGAAACAATTTAATCTTTTCAAGTCTTGCCTTTAAAATTTCTTCAGTTGGATCACCTTAGTATTTAGTCTAGACCCAATTATTTCCCACTACTGAGGTAAGATGCTTCTAGTGTTCTACCCAGTGTTCTGTGGATTATGAGGTTTTTCAGTCTTGTGGTGGGAACAGAAACTGTTCAGATGGATATTAATCCATCCTCTAACAGTTTCCTCATGTGCTTTTTCTCTCATGAATATTCAAAGGCGGGTGGGTACTGCAGATCTTTGTGGTTTCCTATCTTTCTAGTTCTCTCTTCTGTGATACTCAGAACTCTAGCTGCCTTCATGGGTTCTTAGAACTACTTCTTCAACTCAGTAGGTTCCCAGGGTTTCACCTGAATTTCTCCTGGATGCTCTGTGGCCTGGATGCTCTGAGACAGAAAGCTGAGGCAATCATAGGGCTTACCGTGTCCTTTTTCTACTTAAAAGTCACTGTCCATTGTTGCCTGATGTCTAGTATATTGTATATTAGAAATTTTTGGGGGGTTATTTTAGATAGGTAGTTATATCTGGTCCCTGTTACTCCATATTAGCCCTCTGCATTCTTTTTCTGTAGAAAATTGAAATGCCTCTACCACCTCAGGGCATAATACATGTATATGGGGGCTGTTTAGAAAGTAACTGTTCTTGTTATATTGACAATGACTTGACTCTTTCTGGACAGCCTGCATATAAATTCTTTCTGTGTCTGTATATTTTCTAAAATGGGGGAGATATATAGATATATAATTTCAACAAAATTTAAATTTTAATGGCTGTATAAAATTGAATTGCATGTAAACATAGTTTTAATGACTCATTTGACAGGTACTGTAGTATTGGATGTTTAGATTGTTTCCAGAATTTTCAGTTATACATGATACTGCATTAAGCATCTCTGCAGCAAAATCTTTGCTCTTAATATTCTTTCCACAGTATAGATTTCTAGTAGTGGAATGGCATACTGTGTGATTCAGCATACGTTTTAGCATCTTGATGTACATACCCCTCCTAAACACACAAATGCACGTATTGTATTCCAGAAAGATTATTACAGTTGCATTTATACCAGAAATCAACTTGGGTGCCTGTTTTTCTATGTTGTGGCAAATACATCTGAAACTTATCTTTGAAGCATAACTTTCTTAAGTTGAAAATGATTATTCTTCAACTCAAGCACTCAATTGATTTTGACTTATACTGTCAGAGCTATTTGAAGTTTACTATTTGAAGCTATTCAAAGCTGTAATAATGGGGAATGCCTTTGTCAATAAAATCCTCTGGGCTGAATCACTTTTCTTACCACAGCCATAGAGTTCTATATTCTGGTCAGTTATTTTGACATTGCCTTCCTTCTCATTTGCTCTCTTCCCTCTTTCCTGTCCTCACCTCCACCAATGTGAATATGTATGTTCATGTTCCTTCTATTCTCCGCCATGTGGGAGTTACTTCTGATTTTAGAAATATGTACTTGCTCTTAGAAGGAATTAATCTCCCAAGACTCCTCCATTGGCTATGGTTGGAAGAGTCTAGCTTGGCCTAAGGCTTGCTTATAGAGGTTGTAGTTTTCCTTGTCCTGAAACCTATGGACTACAAATGCTCATCTTGGCTCAGAGTCTCCCCACTCAAGCACTCCTCAATAAAAATGTGTCTACCCTGTGCTTCAGGTACTTCCTTCCTTAAGTGGAACTCTTAATTTCCATTCATCTTTGTACTTCTCTGGGACCCTATTCAAATGGCAGACAGTCATGGCTGCAAATGCTAAGGTGATCAAGAATCTAGAAATTGTGGGCCCTGGGCAATAGAAAGACATAGGGCAGGAGTCTTAAGTCTCCCTCTTACCCAAAGAATAATTCTTCTAATTGTTCTACCTTCGAAGAGGATTTTCTCAACCATTTTATTTGACTTCTTTTCTTGCTCTCTCTGTTCATGCTTGAGCACACTCACTTGAGGTCATTTTTCTGAACTCAGAAATCTGTTATTCCAGCTGATTCCTGATTCACTGTTCCTTGACGGCAGATTTTCCTCATTTGCTAAGCAACATAACACAAAGTACCTTAAGCTTGAGACTATGACAGATATCACCAGTACATTCTTTGCCCTCTGGTGGCAACTGGTCTGAGATTTTGCTGCAAATTGTGTTTTACAGATCCAAGTTCTTATGATAAGTTTCAGGATAGCATCTCTCCCTGTCAGGAACACTGTTCAAAAGTGAGAACTGTGTGCCTGTCAATACAGTCTTTGAAATCAGGACAATGAGCTTATTTAAATAATTTTTGTCCCATTTCTTCAACCTGCAGAATGCTGGACTTTGAACTGATCTCATGCACGTGTTATATGATAAAATAGTGTGGTTGTGGTGCGTACGTTTTTCCTTCTGCCGTTAGCTAGCATGAGCAGGGTGGTGTGGTCCTTCCTTGAATGCATCAGCTGAGCGCCATATGGAAAGGATAGACTTTTAGGACGGATGTAGAAAGAAAGGTCTGATTGAAAAGCTGGAGAAGCCAATGGAAAAACTGATCCTCTATGTGGAAAAGGAAAGATATTTAAAAACATGAATTATATTGTCTTCTGTGAGTATACCGAAGCAAGATCTTGGGCCTCAGCCTTTGAAGAAGAAAGGAAAACCACTGCCACCACAGGTAGAGATGGTATTTAAAAACAAAACAGGAGGCAATTTTTTGGTTTCTCAAGTGCTTTTTAATTTCTTTGTTTTAACTCTGCATGTGAAGCAAATGGACTCTGAAAGTGATTACTGCTTTCTTCATCCCAGCTGGACCGTTTGCCTCACCGGTTTTGTGGAAAGCAGTGGTGAGGACTGGAAGCTCAGATTAAAAAATAAATGTAGCATGGCTGTTCCTTTGTCAGCCTTTCCCCCCTTTCCCTTTGTTTTTAGTTTCCTAAGCCTGAAATTCTCATTTTATCAACTTTAGAAACAGCAATACAGGTTGACACCTTTTTCAACAAGTGAAGAATTTTCTCTCTCTCTTTTTTTTTTATGATTTCCTGTAGTTTTTAATCTTAGTTTACATATATATATATATGTTTTTTTTTTCAATTATATAGATTTTTGGTTAATAGTTATCATAACTACATTTTTGGGTCATCATTATTATCACAGGTATTCTGTGTTTCCATGGACTGACAGTTTCCTAAGCACATTATTTTGATTCGTCACACTATTAATTGCGTTATGTCATCAAGTGGAAGTTTTCTGGATGAAACATACCCTGATTATTTTATATTTAAAAGTGCCTCATTCTTGCTATTGCAAGTAAAAAATGGCTTGGCTGAGTGTATAATTATCAAATCATTCCTTATTTGACAAAATCTGGAAAGTTACTTCTTTGTCTTATCTATTGTGGCCAGGATGATGGCTGTGTCTAGCTCAATTTTTTTTTTCAATTTTTTTTCTCCTTTATGATTTGATATTTTTCCAATCGATTTTTTATGTGAATTATTTTAACTCTTGAAGTTTTCTAAGTTAACAAAACCAATGGTAGATTATATACTTCATATTTTTCCTAGAATGTGATGAAATCTTTTTTTTTAATTGTGATATTATATGTATAACATAAACTTAACTACCTTAACCATCTTCAAGTTCAGTAGTGTTAATATGTTCACATTGTTGTGAAACATATTTCCCGAACTCTTTTCATCTTGTAAGACTGAAACTTTATGCCCATTTCAAAACAGCTCCCCATTCTCACCACTCCCCAGCCCCTGGAAACCACCATTCTGTCTCTATGAAGTTGACTACTCTAGGTGCCTCATATAAATGGAATCATGACATTTGTCTTTTTTGTGACTGGCTTATTTTACTAAGCATAATGTCTCCTCATGGTTCATCCAAATTGTAGAATGTGTCAGGATTTCCTTCCTTTTGAAGCTGAGTAATATTCTATTGTAAATCTATATTATGCATTTTATTTATTTATTCCTGTGTCCATGAACACTTGGCTTGCTTCCACCTCTGGGCTATTGTGAATAATGCTGTTATGAAGATGGGTGTGCAAATATCGCTTTGAGACTTTGCTTTTAATTATTTTGGGGTATATACCCAGAAGTTGGCTGGATTATATGATAATTTTATTCTTAATTAAAACCACTTCATTTTCTCACTGGCAGTACAGAAAGATTTCAATTTGTCCAAGTCCTAGCAACACATATTTCTGGGTTTTTTTGTTTTGTTTTGTTTTGTTGTTGTTGTTGTTTTGTTTTGTCTTGGTAGCAGCCATTCTAATGGGTGTGAGGTGGTTTTATTTCATTGTGGTTATGATGTGCATTTCCCTAATGTTTAGTGGTACTGATTGTCTTCTTATGTGCTTTTTGGCCATTTGTGTATCTTCTTTGGAGAACTACCTACTCAAATCTTTTGTCCTTTTGTCTATTCAAGTCTTCTGTCCATTTTTTAATTGGTTGTTGATTTTTATTACTGTTGAAATATAGGAATTTTGAAAATACATTTTAGATATTAACTCCTTTTCAAGTATATGATTTGCAAATATTTTTTCCCATGGGTTGCCTTTTCACTCTTGATGGTATCCTTTGATACACAGATGTTTTCAATTCTGATTTAGTACATTTAATCTATTTTTTATTGCCTTGCTATAGTGAGCTCTTTAAACCTACAAATTTAATGTCTTTTAAGAAAAGATTACTTTTTATTATTAAATAATTTCTGTTTGTTCTTCTCAGGCATACCAATTATCCTTATATTGAATCCCTATTCTCTTCA
Organism: Craseonycteris thonglongyai; assembly: GCA_004027555.1. Taxonomy (NCBI): domain Eukaryota; kingdom Metazoa; phylum Chordata; class Mammalia; order Chiroptera; family Craseonycteridae; genus Craseonycteris; species Craseonycteris thonglongyai. Next base: position 1,221 of record PVKE010024471.1, on the reverse strand, counting down.
CTTGTAGTAACTTCTGGTGTTACAAGTGTGTGTGATTTTGATCAAGCCTGTTTTCATGGCATCAGTTTGATTTCCTGTAGTGACACTTTTGGCTGCTGTAGCTTTAAATTTTTTTTGTTTCAGCAGTAATATTACTTCTGTAAATTTGCCTTTTTTGTTTTTATTTTCTTATCAAAATTATAAATATTTATAATTTAAGGTGTCAGGTAGCTGTATGAGGTTTGCTAAGAAAAAGTAGTGTATTGCTTCTATACCATTTTATCTCCACCATAACTACCATTTTCTGTTGTTTTGATGGCTGAATTAGGCATTTGCACTGCATTTCTGAGATTTTTATCTGTACTTTTTGACATATGAATTATAAATATTTATAGACTTTCCATGGGGTGCCATACACATACTGCCACCCTACACCTCTTTGTCCTAATATAGTTAGTTCATGATTTTGATTACGGTACGCCATTATTTAGTGTTAACGCTAATATGATCTTGTTAATGGTGTGCATAGTCAAACCTTCTAGAATTCTATGAATCCTTTTCCTCTTCTGCAATTTTTTTGTTCTTTAAATTAGCTGTACTCTTTATGGTTGCTTAGTTTTCTCTGTGCTTGTTACTCATTCAGTCCCAAATGCTCTGTCACTTCTAGACATCTGCTCTTACCTCTATATCCAAAGGACAGTTACTCCATCAAGGCTCATTTGTGAGTCTTCTTACCTGTCCTCCAAGGCTCTCCTTTCACAGTTATGCCAGGAATTCCCTTTGTTTTTCTCTTGTATTGAATTCCTATATCACATGCCTTCCTTTTTCTTAGTTTTCTCCCTGTTTTGCTGAAGAATATCCTCCAATAGAATTCTAAGCCGTAAATCACTTTCCTCGTTGCTCTATTGTCTTCTAGCTTGCAGGCGGCTATTGAGAAGTCCAAAGACTGATTCCTAATCCTTTGTTTATGAGCTTCTCCACACAGACTTTCTGATAAGTTATAAGATTTATTTTTTATTTTTTATTTCTAGTGTAAATAAAAAACCAAAACCTTGAATGGTGTGCTTACTGTGGGTGTATTAAAATCATTGAGGTGGGTTGGTAGGTACTTAGGAGGGCCCTTACAGTCAACAGACTTTCCCAAATTAGAAAATGTTTTGAGTTAGTTATTTCATTTTCCCTCCTTTCAGTTCCTTTATTCTTTTATTATGGAATTGATTTTCTTTGATTATGAGAGCTCCT